>LR736869.1:2078211-2208188 GCA_902654985.2 Oryctes borbonicus
GTTTTTAGTTTCGTTTGTTTCTGTAACCTTTTCATGTTTTTTACCAACCGACCGAACTTGAACTCTGGGGCAGTGTACAATTGCTTTGACAAGAAAGAAATATTTGTTTGGTAGATCAAATTCCATTTAAAATGTGCAAAATTCGTTAGTTTTCTTAAAGCAAATGCAGAAATTCGAGTCTCTTACCTTCGGAGGAAAGCCTTCTCTGAAACAATTCTTCCCCTGGTAAGGAGTTGCTCCTCTCCTTATTTTTGAAGAAATCCACAGCTCCTAGTCGCACTTCGTTGGAATCACTTGAACACGGTTCACTTTGCAAATATCTGTTCTGAGATAACCGGTGAGTGTTCATATTTTCCGAAACCCTTTCATTATCATCGATTTTAGCTTGAGGTAAACATCTGAGAACTTTCGACGGATCGAAATAACCGTCAAAGTGTCTGTGATCGCTAGATTTCCTATTGTCATTCGATAGAAGGGATTCAATACTAAAACTTTTCGATCTAGACGGGGTAATTTCACTATTCTTAATCGCACTGTTATCCTCCAAATTACACTGACTACTATTTTCCGTCATTTCCTTTAATTGCAGGAACCATTAAAAGATTAATCTTTGATCTTTGAAAAATTCGCTCCTAGAAGCGTAGGATATCCGTGGACAACTATTAAAATTCTACGTTTTGCGGCCATATCGCTTTTGGTGCAGTGTTAACCTGTATATGCGGGACGGATGTTAAAGAAACATGGACCTTAAGCCACGTCTTTAGAACGTGAAGCATCCGATTAATGTGGTTTAAGTCGCCGTCGGACCAATGGTGGCTGTTCGTGGGAGGGATCAGTCGGTTAGTCTTCTCTGCTCCGTTTGAAATCAGAGTAGAAGGGATAATTGAGATATATTTAGTCGTTCCAACATGTGCATTTGTTAGGAGCACAATCAGCACCGGAAAAAATACCGTTAACGAGCATTGTTTGAGTTGCTGGTAATGTATTTTTAAATAATTGGTGGTAATTACGTCTCTTTTGTAGATGTATAGGTGTTAAATTGGCGATTTGTCAAATGGTAACAACGTCCAGCTAGCCAATTGCGATGCAATGAATTTTATTTTCGAAATTGTAACGTTATTATTTGCAAACGGTAATTTGTAATTATAATTGTTGATGGTCATATTTTAAATTCATTGGCTGGAAGTAATTAGGCAATTAATTAAGTGAATTTGATAGGTACTAACTCCTTTCAGTTTTTTTTTGTATATTACTAAGTCATGCTTATCACCACATTTCGAAGAGGAACATCACCAGGTAGCCCTATCTTCAAAGCAGTTTAGAGCGCAAATTATAAGGTAAAAATAGCTCTCGTTTTTTTGAGTGCATAAAAAACGAGTCATTGTTTTTTCTTTTCGTTTATTTATTGTAGTACTTAGATTAAATCTTTTAGTATCTGACAAGAAACCATCAGGGTGTAGAAGAAAGCAATATTTGGTACTTATCAGTTTATTTAATGAGCATTAGTAAGTGAAAATGATACGTATACAATAAAGAAAATGTATTTCCGTAACAGAGATTAAGAATGAAAATTTAGCCCTAACTATTGCTTGCATTACGGCGACCCATACCACGAATGAGCTCACTAGTATCATTTTGCGGAATATTCTACCATTCTTCCTGAAGTGCACGAGACACAAGACCATTTATTGCGGTTGGACCAACTACACGTCCTCTAACACGCCTGGCCAGCATGTCCCAAATATGTTCTGTAAGATTTCCCTCTTGGGGTAAATGTTGGCCACTTTATTTTTCTTGTTCTAACTTCATCCAAGGTTTCAATGACGCACCTCACAGAATGCGGTCTCGCGTTATCCTACATCATCGTCGATAAGTGGAGCAAATGGAACTGCGTAATTTGCGAAAACCTGCTCAATATACCGCTGTGCAATCATTGATGTTCCTGCCTACCCATCACTGAACTTCCGCTGGTGTTTAAACCTGCGCTCCTTAAATCGTTCTCCTCTTCGTCTCCATACTCGTTCTCTACCATCTGGTGAATGTAGGCGGAACCTGTACTCCATTGTGCCAATGTCCAACTCAAATGTTTAAATGTTCGCGAGCAAGCTGGAGTCTGGCTACTCGATAACGTGGAAGTAATGTTTCTCCAGCAGTTGGTCTACAAGCTTTGAAGACAATTTGTTGTAACCTTCAACGAACTGTCCACACATTCACATCTGTATTACGAACTTGACAATAATATTTGTTAACATAGGTCACAAATGGAACAAAGATGTGATTCTCTCATTTTTTAAATATTCCGAACATGGTTCAAAGGCTCACTTGGAGCAGTTTTGATCCTGTACCACATTCTCAACGCTAACAATATTACAAGGAAAACAAGACCATCTTCATTAAAGCCTCTTTTGACGTGTATGACTCCCCTTTGGAATGGGGAAAATTTGGTCGACTGATGTTCTGGAGCAGTGGTTCCCACCGGAGTTGGTATCAACCTCCTTAGAGGTCGATGATGATCAAACGGGTCGGTAGGTAAATATACATTGGCGATTGATAGAATACAATAAATAAGCACAGCGAATGGAAGCAGGCTTTGGTCGAACTAATGAAAACAAGAATCACGTTGAATATTTTTGAACGAGGGGATGTAGAGTAATTTAGACCAAACATTTAAACATAAATGTATCAACTGTTTTTTCTAATACGCAATGGCAATTTCGGATTTTGTTTCTGAAAACTAATTCAGTTCTTTTTCTATATTTTTGTTCATATTCTTAGTCTAGTAATTGCTATCTTTACGTGCAATTATTTGCAAATGATTATGTTCTATGCTCTGCCTTATTGCAGAGAAAAACGTAAGGGATCGAGAAAGAAAATCTTTTCTTTTTCAGGTTTTTCTTTGCTTTCTTCATGAGATATGGATGCAATTATGTAAACATTTACATGTTTAGAATCTGTTTCAGAGAAAACTGTTCTGTCTATTGGCCAAATTCTCCTCTTTCAGAAGCCATTGGCAGCATTGATTAATGTAGCAGATCTTTCATATGCCTCACTAAGTAGCCCACTTCAAGCTGTATAACGAATGCATCGAATGACCATCCAATAATAACAAAATTCTATTTTATAGAGATTGCTTAACGTAACTGATGAATTATTTCAACCATTCTATGAAAAAACCATTTGCGAAGACCATTGCTGACTCGCTTAAAAATTATCCTTGAATGTGTTACTTTTCGTTCTCCGCTAACTCCGACTGACTTCGTTTCCAGGCTCTCCAACGTTAAAAATATAGAAAACATCAAATTTATGTTCGCCATAAAGTCGTTCTAGTAACGTTTTTCTTATTGGAGGTTTTACACCTAGCTCCAAGCTTAACTCCCTATTGTCTGGTCACAAACGCATAGATCCATTTTTGCCCATTGAACCTTATTTTCAGAGAGTTTTGCCATTGATATTTGCCGGAGGGCAGGAAGAAGAGAACAGCAAACCTTGAGCATTAAAAAAAAGCCAGTGAATTCCCATATGGGAACGAAGGTCACCATCAAAAGAAAAGGAACGCCAGGTATTTTTAGAAAAAAAAAACAAAACCGTCCTCAGGGCTTGCTGTCCCCAAAAAAAAAAAAAAAAAATCAGCTCTTTCAAAATAAAAGCATGTGAACGGTAAATAAAAAATGTAAGCAAATCTTCCACTGTGAATCAAAATTGTGATCCAACAGGGTGATCAGGATGAACCTTACGATATATCCGTAGGTTGGAAATTAAGTGCTGAAGACTTACAGGTTGGTCCTCCAGAGTTGTTGACATAGTGATCGGAGCTGTTTAGGATCGTAAAAGAAAAAAAAAACAAAACAGTAGTGCATCCAGAGCTTATTTAAAAGAAAAAAAGTAAATGAGATTAGAAAATTATCAAAAAATATAAGCCGGTTTTTTTTAATTGGAGAAAAAAATTTGGCGCCCAGGGTCATAAGACAATTGAAATTTAAATAAATAAAAAAAGATAACTAGCGCAAAAGCCAGCGTCACGCAAACATCACGCTATAAAAAAAAAATCCGGAAAACTATTTATGTGACAGGTGAATGAGTAAAAATTCAAGATTGAATTAGCAAAAAAGAGGACGTAATAATAAAATAGATGGCAGGAGCAACAATTCTATAGTTTTGTTCTCCTTAGCAGATCCAGAAAAAGCTGAAGACGAGGAGTTTTTTGAATGTTTTGAAGGTATCATTGGTAACGCTGGTCCAACGCTAAAAAAATTAATTCGCCAAAATATTTTGGAAATACTCAACTAACCGCCTTCGGACCACCTGACATGCATTTCCGTTTTAAGACCTCCAATTTCAGTAGCGTCAAAACATTCGTTTCCTTTTGTAAATTCCATCAACATGAATACGCCTGTTGTCGCTTCGTGCTACACGCACATTTATTCTGTACCACTTTTTTACAAAACAACAGTATGATAATCATAACATCGAGATAAAATTATATTTTTAAAGCAAGTACAAATTATCCAAATGAAACTCTAGGAAAATCCATGATAAATGGCATTCAGGCATAAGCAAATTTAATCATCATATATTATTAATTAATATTATTTTAATTATAATTATTATTTATAATTAATAATTATTTTACTATTATTGGTTTCATAACTTTATTGAGTATGAAAAAATCAAAGAGAATACTACAGATAGTAACATTTTAATTTTAATTTTATCATCATATAAAATCTAATATTTCGAATCTCAACGAGCAAAATGTGTTCAGATTTCATTGGTTTAGTACGCAGGTGTCGTAGATAACTATTATACTGCTGATTTCGAACATTTCAATAATGTAAATAGAATTATCTCGGAGATATCCCTGTAAAAACAATTAAGAAACATTTTAGTGTATCGAAATTGATCCGCGGAAATTGACCATTTTTACTAGCTTTTTTGAATAAATCAGGTACGTAAACGATTTCTTAGTTATTACATTATTTTCGTTTTACTTTTCCTAGATCAACGTGTCTACAATGCTTGCTGATAACAGAATTTTTCTTTATAAACACTTGATCTTCGGCATAGTAGCAGCTGCTGCGTGTTACCATATCTACGGAGTCAAAAAGAACTTGAATTATTTAAATAACGCATTGATGCTTGCAACTCTGCTTTTTTCCTGTATTGTAGCTGTGATTAGAAAGTTAAAAAGTCCATCTTTAAGGTTTATTATAACTGCAACTATAATGGGATTAGTTTGGTATTATCAGCATCAGTTTGAATGGAGTTCAATGACATGGGTATTCTTACTTATTATGTATTAATAAGCGTAATAAACAGATTTTTTTAAATAATTTGTTTTTTTATGATAACAGAATTACAACGGATATATGAACAATATTTTCAATATATCGAACAACTTGAAAATTTCCTATCTTATGTTGATATCCATAATCCCATTAACTTTGCACTAGAAAAATTAATAAAAATATTAATTTCTTGGATATTTCTGTTAATAGAGGTGATGATATCCTTGCGTTCGATCTGCACGTACTGGTATCATCATAGTTAACTTTTCTAATCATCCAAATATGCAGAAATATTCTTCGTTTTCGAGTTACTTCCACATATTTTGCAATATCCTCCTTTTTAAGGAGAAGACAACTTTCCATTATTAAACAGATTGCTAATATGAATGGTCTTCCCACGTTCCAAATCAGTAATAAACAAAATGAAGAAGAATCCTACCTGTTTTCTAATAGAATTTACATCCTATTAAGAACTATATTTTAAACAATAAGGATTAAATCGACTCTAAAAGATGCAGCGGTGTTTATAAGTTAGTTTGCAATGATTGCCAAATGCAATACATTGGCAGATCTTTTAGAAATCTCGAAACTTTTCGAAATTCTTCCGGCTTATCCCATTTTGTTACCCATTCATGAGAATTTCATCACCATATTAATCCCACCAAAAATTTTACGCTTTTGCGATAAAGAATTAATGCTTAACAATCTCAAACAATAACTTAAAAATAGTTCACTTTCCATTAATTCCCAAATCACCTACTTTTCAAGTTTTATTTGGTTAAATGTCTCCTCTTTTTACCTGAAGTTTATTTACCTTTGTCAAATAGATACCCTTTACCTTTAGTGCTTATTTATTTATTGTTTTTACAAGTAGACCGTCAAAAATTGCTTCCTAGAAGGAGAGTTTTGCTCTTTACGTGTGTTCGTCTTACTTAAGTTCGTTGTTTTTTACACTCTAATTATTCTACATTTTAATTTGTGACCATAATGATTTTTGAAGGAATTCTTTCTTTAAAAAATGTTATACGCCAATACTTACCAGCTGGGCATTCTCTCTAGACTCTAAGAAATTTTACTAATTTTACTACGGCAACTTAGTAACTGGTGATAACGTTTCAAATTTACAACGATAAGTGTAACCAAGGTAAATATTACAGTCTTTTAAAGAACTTTTCAGGTGCAATAGAAGCATTCAAGGAAGAAGGTGAGAAGGAAGGTAGAAAGAATTTTCTTGGAAAAAGTACATAGGTACTATTCCAATAAAATTAGTAAACACTAATTATCATATTGCAACAACTACATCCGTTGTCAACGAATATTTGGGATATTACGTACTTTTTTCAGGACAATTCTATCTTAAAAATTATCAAAAAAAACTTATAAACACGAGGAGTGGCTGTAATACTAGCAAAATTAAATTGTAATGCAAATACCATTAATGCAAATATTGATAGCAAGGACTGTGGCATAGTATTGTGAACAGCACAAACGTATCGGTAACTTCCGCACCACACAATTTTACCAAATTAATTATTAAACTTGCGTGGTGCGGAGGTTGCCGATACTTTTGTGTTGTTTACCATTAATATGTTTAGTACACGATGATATTATTAAATTTTACAATTAGTTTTTTTCTTCTCAATTACTATTTTGTTAATTTGGTTTTTATGGCCATATTCAGTAGATAAAAAACATAACAGATCGATAATTTGTATTGTACACGGAACCAGCCACTTTTAATTAATTAATAGAATTAATAGAAAAATTATTGTGAGAAAATAGCCCAACTTGTTTTATTTATCCTTAAAATTAAATTGATTACTTATGATATGTGCATTTTGAGCTGATTTAATACGTGATCAACTAATTCAATTAATATGACATTAGGGCGGTCGATACCACAAAAATATGGTAATGTGAGATTATCTGTTCTATTTTAAGTAAATTCCTCAGTATTTTACTTTTTTTACGTGACACTTGGTTTTAATCAGAAATTAATTTAATCGTGATTAGTGATGTCACAATATTCACTTTCTGTAAATCGGGGTTGAGGTTGAGATATATTCACAATTCTACATATGTTGTTACTTCTCGCCAACGATGTATATCACAGTTTAGATGCAATACTAATTATCCTGTTTTTCTTATTTTTTATTTTGATATGTCCGGTTGCTTCTCATACATGTGCAAGTAAAAAGAAAATAATAAACGAATATTTAATAATTATAGAAGACTAAGGTGAATTGTACATAATTTAAATTTAAAAAATCTCAAACGAATCACGTATCACGTGATCACGAATCGAACACGTACATCGAACTATATATTACGTAATAGTACGTCGCTATCCGACTTACAATTAACAACATTTCCTATTCCAATTTCCATTCATATCCATGCGGCTCCGCAAAAAAATAATGAACAGCTTCCGGTCCCCCCTATTTTTTTTTTTTTTAAAGAAAAAAGTTGCAACCACATAAATTTATAATTAATCTTGATAACATGCGATAAAAGAATATTAGATACGCTGCTGTCCAAAATTAACGCATGAATACATTAAATTGCCAAAGAAGTGTTTCTCATTAAATAAATTAATGAAAACCAAATGAGAAGTAACAAACTGTATTGTTTAAGAGTCTAGAAATGAATTAAATGAAATGAACCAGTACGCTCTAGCCACGTAACATCGGGAATTTTCCTGGATTAATAAAAAATCGTCTTCTACAAGGACGAAAAAGCATTAGGTGTTTTACTGCCATATTCTCGAAATAAAAATTTGCATTAATTGATAACTCTGTACGGGTCTTCCACCCCAGAACATTACAAAGCTATCACCAAATGGAATCTCCCTACGCCAGACTCGTTCACCTCTATTAGGAGATTTTAACCTTATCCAAGTTTCATCAGAGAATAAAACACGTTTGCAATCATCTATGGACTAGTTGCAATGATCCCTGGTAAAACACGGCAAGCCAGTGACCGACCTAGTTCTTAAGACAGATTCCCTCTTGCACTGGTGCATCGTTTCTGTCCTTGTCCTGGCAGTAAGTTTCCATTTCATTAAAACGTGTAATCACAGAACTCCTTGTAGGGTTGTTTATTCCAAACGAATTGGCCCCGTGCCTCGTCAAATTCTCTAAACTATTATCCAAAACTCATAAACGACGATAAATACATTAAATGGACAAGGGAAACAATAGATGCACCCCATTTTCAACAGATTTTATCACAATTAACGAAGAAGGTATTACTTGATTTAATAACGTAACATTAAAATTGCGGTTTATTTGTGTAGTTTTTATATTAAGATTCATTATATTGATGAATTAATTTTGCCCAGGAGCGTTCGTTGCAAATGTCATTTCCGCCTCTCTTTTAGTGCGTTAGCAATTTTGCGTAGGTTTAATCATGTCTCATTGTAGCTCAGGCTAGACCAGAAATATAAAAATCTAGCCATTTCAGCAGTTTCCTTCAGGTTGATGACATTGATCACCAATCAAACATTACAAACACAAAGAGACGGTAAAGGAAGCGATGGAAATTCAACTAGCGTTTTCTATAAGAAATAAAGGTGAAACGCTTATTTTGATCGAAGTCTCTGGGTTCTCTTTGCCCACATCATCATCTTTGCTAATCAGCTGCCAGAAAGTTATCTTCATTACAAGCTCATCTAGATCACTGTCAAAATAAATTTTTAAAAATCTTGTTATGGGTAAAACTATTACCGTAGATGTTACATTTAGTTTCAACTTTCTAAAGGAAAAATTTAATGATTTAGAGCCTCATTATCATTTAATGAAGCTCATTGAGTCCCTTCTATTTGAAGACTCATAGTTTTTTCTTCTGATGAAAAATAGCAAAGCTAAATTACTCCTTTTCAATTTAATTTAAGCATGCTTTTTTGCAAATATTAACGATTTCCGCTTCACAGAAAAAAAAATTAACAGTTCTCTAAATTTCGACACCACCGCCAATAACAATCCCAAAAAAAAAGAAACCCACCAAGTCTAATCTACCGTAACATCATTATTTTTAATTTGCATTCGCAAAGAAAAATCAAAAGGAAACGGAGTGTTGCGTGGCTTAATTTATTTGGTCAATAAATAAAAGGCTGCCATTCGTAGATGACACAGTCGCTGCTTGTTATACGGTATTAATTATGTCGAAGAGGCGCCACTCTAACGCGTTCCTTCGGGAGAAGGATCCGTCGATAGGAATTCGAAGATATCACATGTGCGTTAGCCTTTCTCCGGCTCGGTATAGCGCCTAACAAGCGTCGATCTTAATCATCCGTGTCCCTTTTGTGTGGTGCTTCCTTCGTTTTATGATTATGAGGGCTGTCATTAATGAGAGCTGTGAGTGATTATAAATTGTTTTTCGTTTTTCCTATTTTTGTAAATTTTAGTATTAAATCTACATATGTTTTTTAGTACATGCTGCGTTCTTCTGTACTTGAAATTAGTACGCAGCAAGGTTCAAATTTAGGAAATTTTTTCTTTTGTATTAATCATCGTTTATAACTAGTAGATTTCCGCATAGATGGGTGGATTTTAACGAAAATTGTCTCTTGAAAAATGTCACTGAGTTTAATTAATTAAATTTAAAAAATAATATATATTATGATCAATATCAAAACATATTAATCGAAGAAGACAAAATAATGAAGAGGTACAAACCATGTTACCGGATAGGTGTCACACGATCAAATATTTTTTTTATTAGTTTCCCCACAATATTAATAAAAACTAGTTCTTTTATTCATAAATCCGCAATAAAAGTTGTTCATCATATGACACCTATTCGGCAGCACCTTTCAGGTTGAAATAAAATTTAATTTTTTCAGATTCCCAGCAACCATTGCCACTTGTTAATGTCAAATCAATGCATTAATTCATCCTTTTAAAAACTTCTGCGACGTTTATTGAAGCAACAATATGTGTTGAAAGAACCCTTGTTAGTACTAAACCAAGATGAAATTTCTACTGAACGCATTTTTGATTTTAATTGAATTAATCCCTCCTGCATAATAGCCATGTCTCTAGGACAGTCGTGCATTTTGTTTCAAGTTAACTGCATTTTCAAGCAATTACTTAAAATGTTGAAGGAAAGATATCCGACTATTCACTGTTGTTCAGCAAACATTTATTAGTTCATTGAAACAAAACAGAAATAGTATTGATTAGAAACGAAATATTGTTGAACTAAAACTACATTATTTGACATTTTTAAGATGTTCTGTGAACAATTAAAATGCATTGCTAATAGCTGACTAGAACTTGTAGTTCGCTGAATGCATTTTATATTGCTTCGTCCATTTTCTTCTCAGTGCGCAGAGACGTTCCTCAGCAACATTTTTGGCAAATGCAGGGGCCGATGTTGTCGTGGTGATTGGAAATCCAATATCGGAGTTGAGGGCTACATTCAAGATTCAGTTTCGAATAAAGTAGAAATAGCCAGGAGAATGCAAGGTCTGAATAAATCAGCAGTATCAAGTTCTGCCGAAATACCCAAATTTATTCGTTTAGACAATACAAGAACTACACATAAAGATTAATTCCAATGACCAAGATCATGTTAATAACAAAACCGTGCCGTTAAAATAAAATATAAGAATAAAGAAAAAGAACGAAAATATGAAAAAGATAGGATGAATAACAAGAATAATGCTCGTACACAACAATGAGCTTCCCGGATGAACCTGGTGTCACAGGAAGCAAAATCTTTCCTAGCCAACTGGGAAAAGAACGACAGAAAAATCAAATTCTCTTGTGCTGCATATCTCAATTTTATGATACCCTTTTCCATTGCTTTTTAAAAAAAAATCCATCTACGATCTAAGAAAGTGAGCATCACGTCCGGTGAAATCGAAATGCCGATAACACCAAAAGGTAGTTCACAAAAAACAAATCGACCAATTCCTTCTAAAGCGGTAACTTTTGTCGTTCAAAAGTACTTTAGGGTCCCACTGTATATGTTGTTTAACATGTGCTTTCCATATACTTACCAGTAAATCAGTGTGAAATTATACTATTTGAAATAACTACCAAATTCCGCTACCTATAATTGTCTGAGAATTCGAAAGATTTACCGAAGAATGTGAAGAATTATTAGAATGATCTCTTGTTGACATATAGACGCCTTGGTGCCCGGAAGAAGCAGGTACTTTGCCGTATTAAAGATGATTGATTACTTTTATAGATATCTTTTTGCTGTTATTATAATCAAGACGTTATCTCTTCCTTGGAATAAAATTCTGCTTTTAATACACTTAGAGATATTATTTGCGAGATTATTTTAATACGGCTGAACTTGTTTCTGTATAAAAACATTTTATTGTGTTTTTTATCTTTTACTATAAGTTTTAATTCAAACAAATCTCCTAAACTATTTGAGATCCGCTAATAACATACAGAATGTTCCATTTAAAATAACCGGCCTGCTGAAATGTTCTTTGTGAAAAGTTATGGATAGTTTTGATCAACTAACGAAATTTATTTTTTTAACATATATAATAATATAATTTATATACAACACCGCCAGAAAATTTCTACTTTCTACCTCAAGTGCTTTTTGATATTGACCTGGCATTGTAATAAGAATCCGCAGCAGCTTCACAATAATACAATGAGAGATTTGCAATACCATCGCTCTTCTCTGCAATGATAGCTTTGACACGATTAGAGTTTAAGGATACATCGGTGAAAAGGTAGCTTTGGTCAATATCACCCCATGTCTCAGAAAGGTTGTCTTCAATGGCTCCAAATTCGGATGAGATACAAAAGCTTTTGCCTCGAATACTGCATAAACGAAGTAAACCATGGGGTTCGCTTAACTCCAGGGTTGATGAAGATAATGATGGCTTATCTTGCCATGACACCCACTGATTAATGACTCGACTACGCTGAATAGTTCTTGGAATATCTGGAGTCAGAGTCATTCTGGAAATTGACGCTCTGTTTAATGATGAAGAGTATCTCATCGGTGATGAGAGTGCGTTGCGAGTGAGTTGCAGCAATTGTTTACAACTTTTCATCCAAACACACTTATTCCTCTCGGTGATCTGATGCCTATTGGGCCTTTGTAGGAGTATGATTTTGGGGTCAACACGAACAATCCTTACGGAATGGGATGGGAGCTTTTCATGAGATTCTTGGCTAGCTTTCGCATGCTTCTCTGGGACATTTTTGACATTGTTAGGGGTGGTAGCTGTAAGTGGAGGTCCTGATCTTCGTCTGTTTCCAGTTCCTTCAATCACCTCCTGTATTTTTATAATCTTGTGTTTCGCGATGGCGGGAGCAAAGTGGCTGGCTGCATGTATCTCATCGGTGATGAGAGTGCGTAAGTGTTCATCAGTGCGAGTGAGTTGCAGCAATACAACTTTTCATCCAAACACACTTATTCTTCTCGATGATCTGATGCCTATTGGATCTTTGTAGGAGTATGATTTGGGGTCAACACGAACAATCCTTATGGAATGGGAGCTTTTCATGAGATACTTGGCTAGCTTTCGCATGCTTCTCTGGGACATTTTTGACATTGTTGGGGGTGGTAGCTGTAAGTGAACGTCCTGATTTTCGTCTGTCTCCAGTTCTTTCAATCACCTCCTGTATTTTTATAATCTTGTGTTTCGCGATGGTGGGAGTAGAGTGGCTGGCTGCATGAAGTTCAAGTATGGTGAAACGTTTCGGATGAAAATGCGGCATAACTGCCAAAAACTAAATTATTAAACGGTCAATACATCAAAATGAAGTATTAATTATTCTGCTTCACAATGTATTTGCTCAAATTCAGCTAACGAGTAAAGCAAACACCATACCCTAGCTTTTATATAAAACATGGTTAGTTTGATGTCATTTTCAAAAAGGAATTATGCTGTTGTAAGGATGTCACGTTAATCTAATGCAAGGTTTTACGATGATCTAATTTCCCTTAAAATTAATAAGTGCTTTAGATATAGTTCCGGTTAATTTTTAAGTGCAGAATTCGGAAATATTCATCTCACTACTTCATTTAATTTATGGCAGTAATAGGTGGAGGTACTTTGTAATCATATGATTTTTTCAGAGTATCTCTTCGCTTTTAGCCCTTCAGCAAATTTATTATCAAAGCTCTCCCTATTTTGTAATTAACTTAAATACGCAGATAAAATTCTTACGTCGTAAATGAGTGCGAGCTGTATGGGACTTTATGGAACTGTAGTGATTGATTACAAGTTACGAAGTTTTTCTCCCCACATCAGATGCAGTGGACGAGCAATTTTCATTTAAATCTAAATATTCACGATAATAACATACACGAAATCTAACTAAAGCACTGCTAGCAACAAACAACATTCGTAATTTAATATAATCAAATAAAATTGCAAAATTTATGTTATGGTTGAAAATTATATTTGTTTAATATATACCAGCTCTAAAATCCGTAATTTAGTGGGCTGCTTTCTATTATCCGCTTAACTTATCGCCGTTTTAATAAGTTTTGGCACCCCGAAGGATCCGAAATAAACGTGTTAAAACGTTGTATTAAAACGATCGTAAATTTCGTCCAACAACGACATTACGATCCATTAAAATATTTAGGAGCTCTTTTAAAATGCATAAATTTGCCGTGAGACCGCAACTTGTCGGTTTTAATTTGAAACAGATTTTTACAAGGGATCGGTTTGAAGCGGGTCTTCGCGACATGTAGTTAAAACTTGTTATTTGCCAAAATATTTTTAAGAGAGTTTCTGAATTGCGAAAATTTGTTTAGCCAATGCGCGAGAAATGGTGTCTTTAATAGCTATTTGTAGAAACTTGATTTTATAGCTTTTAAATTGTAAAAATGAAAGTGGACAATAGATGCATATTTGAGTGGGAAAAGAAAGCTTTAAACGCTTAGTGCTTCAAAATTTATGATTTTTTCCTATCTGCGTTATAGTTTACACAAGAGATCAAAGAGGTTGTTCATACGTAGTTTAAATATTAACAACATTTACTTGATGAAGAACGTAAGAAGAAATTACTTGCATGTGCGTATTTACGATACGGCTTAATCAGTAATTTAATTGAAATAGATACATGAAATAATGCTTTTTTATAAATAAGTTTATTTTAACGAAACTTGGGCTCAAGATTTTTTATTTTAACAATCTAGCGGGACAAGATTAAAAAAATCAATTGCTCAGATGTACAATCTAAACTTTATTTTTTTAATAAAAGCTTCATTTTAGTGATAAATTTGTGATATTGCAACCTACCGCCTTTAATGGTAATTAAATGGCATCTGAATACTTAAGTAGCTGTAATTAATGAAAACGGCAGGTGCCAGTAGTGTTCATTACTGTGAGAGTTACGCTACAGCTAAATTTGCTTCTTATAGCCTCAATTCCTGTTATTTTACAAACAGCTTTTGATAAATTGAAAAATTTACAGCTAGTCAAAGCAGAGATATCTGCCTTGAATTTGCGCGTCATAAAGAACCTCGAGGTAGGGATACGAGGGACAACCATAACTATATTTAATGACAGTCGGGCAGTTATAAAAGTTATCAAAACATACTCACGCGAATCTATACACAATTTAAGGCAATTAGGACACAAAACCACGTTACTTTGCGATGCGTCCCAAACCATCAAGGGATCGAAGGTAATGAAAAGACACACCACCTGGATAGAGAAGCAACGAATATGTCCTTCTGTGGCTTTCAAGAGAGCCACATAAGACAAGTAATTAAAACATGAGAGGGCCTTGCGCTGGGAAAATGATCCAGGACAAAAACGGGCGAAAGCATTCCTATTAGCCTCGCTTAAGACAGCATAAATAGTGCTATCGTTCAGCAAAGTGCACCCTAGATTACTGGCGGGATTTCTGACATCTGATGCAGCGTTAAAATATCACCTATTCAATCTAGGAGAAGCTATGCCAAAAAGATCTGGAGACGGCAGAACACATTCTATGTAAATGTGTTGCCATTAGTCGCACTCGACAATAACATTTCAATAAACTATTTCTGACATCTACTGAACTGAAGGATGAAGGTCGTAGAGTAACATTAAAATTTATCAAGAGCGTTCACCTACTCTAACACATATGAGGGCATTTTGTTACAATAGATCAATCAAGCTCGCAGTGGCGTTTATGCTATAGCCCAACTTTGCCATAGCCCAAGTATTTCCATCCAAATAAACCTACCACTGTTTCTGTAGATGCTTCAAGATATGGGTTAGCTGTGCTTATGCTTCTAGAACAATCACCGAAACGCAAACTGGATATGCCCGAATAGAAAAGGAGCTTCTAGTTACTTATTTTGGTGTTACGAAATTTCATCACGAAATTTGGAAAAAGAAACGAATGCTTTTATGGTTACAAAAAAATTGCAAAAATTAAATGAACTTATAAACCTGGCAAAGACAAAATTACATTTTTTAAAGCGTGTAACTCATGTAAGACACCAAGAAAAACCCAGAAATATTTGGCGATTAGGTAAAATTATTAAATGAATGACTAAAAAAACACTTTATTTTTTAGTCATCAACGCTGATGGGTTGAATCTTTCATTAGGTTGTATACAATAAATGTTTCACATAAATTATCCCTCCCTTAAGTATCTAATTAATTTTTAGGGCTGACTTAATAATAATAATAATAATACTCTTGTTATTCTTTACAATTTTATTCTTACAAAACCAATACTTAACATAAATATAAAATGGTAAGAAAATAAAACAAATTAAAATAATGTACTGTAATATTATAAAATCTGAATTTTGTTTTATCTAACCAAAAGATAGTACAGCAAAGTACTATTCGAGTTCGCGATCTAACGTCTAACGAACTGATTGATATTGGTGATGGAGGCAACCGTAAAATATCGGTATTTCCTACCGGACTTCACGACTTATTTAAGGAAGTTTTAGCACCTGAAGAAAATAGCACGAAGAGGAGTTATTTACTCATTTACCCGCGATTATCGTTGGCTGCAGATTTACCTGACATAGGTTACCAGACAACAATTTTACATCTATTTTCAATATTACAGTACACACCGGATATCAACAATATATAACATTTATTTCGTATATAAAAACATCACAGAAATATGTCATCATTATTCTAATATAATATTATTCCTATAATAATAATACCCTGTCGTTAAGTATAAACAATCGTCAACAACATTTTGATTTTGGTTCGACTATACCATGTGCAAAAGAATTTATACTGCAGTTAGGAATCTCAGTGTGACCAACGTCGGTTGCGGTAGCATCACTAGAGTCCGCGACCAAAGCTCTGCAATTAGAGGCATCTAATACTTTAAGCTTATGATCTATTTCCGTTCCGGTTAGCTGAACGACGGCTCTCGCTAATGCTGTAAATATCTGCTCTATACCCTAAAATATTATCATCACTGGCATACAAAGCAATTCCTTATTTTTTGGGAAAATTTCTACCTGATCTTCCTTAGCTGAGCATTCGTGATAGGTGGCACCTATTGAATGCGAATATTGAAGAGCTTCGTCCTTAGTTACCTGTCTATTAGGTAAGTCGATTTTGTTGCCCACAACGAACATGACGATCTTCTCCGGAATGTTCTTCTTCAGTTCATTTACCCAGATTTTTATACTGTCGAAGGATTCTCGTTTGGTGATGTCGAAAATTAGTAAAGCTGCGTTAGCGTTTCTGTAGAACATCGGCACCATAGCTTTGAAACGTTCTTGTCCAGCTGTATCCCAAATCTAAAAAGAAGCGTTACTAAGAACCGAATTGTTACACATAAACTGTTCGAAAGAGTTACTTGGAATTTAACCATTATATCCTCTATTTCCATCTTGCAATTGAAATATGAAGCACCTATTGTTGACGAGACTTCGGTATTGAAACTTTTTTCGATATGTCTCAGTACAGTTGAAGTTTTACCAACTCCTGTAACAAGGAGAAATGAAAAAGGACTGATGGACTAATACAGTAATAGCTAATTGTAAGTTTTGGATGCTTTTGATTGGGAAGTTTGTCTCGAGATCTTCATCATGACAAAGTAACAAAGATTTAAAATAATCAATTCTAAATGTCTAAATTGCGAAGGGAATCTGAATGTTAGATCAAAGTAGTAATTATTTCTGCAGTTCAGTTGGTTGGTTGGAACATTAGAGAGTTCGAATGGCCAATTATTAAAGGGTTAAAGTCCTCTCTCGAATACTTTTAGAATTTGTCTAGTTCTTCTCGCGATTCTTATATAACATTCTTCATCAGTAGTAGCGAAAATTTCTTTGAATAATGCTATTTATTAATTATTCAAAAAAGGAGGTAAAATGCAATATACTTTATCCTTTCTAGACACAATCTCCTTCTTTAATGGACACCCGGTTAATAATTAATTTGTTGATGGAAATAATGCGGCCCAAACCAAATGTCCATCTCATTAGAAACTAGGGCAATTCTTTGAGATTTTATCTCACAAGTAGTGAATATGTGTTATGGTGCAAGGACCAACAAAATGGACTGTAAAAATGATTTTTAATTTTTTTTTTTTTTGATTTGGCGGTACCAAATTCTTAAATTGTGTATTGAACTGATTGTTAAAGATTTGGAGATAGTCATAAATACATCATGCTATTTTCCAATGTCAAGCTCATAATCGTCATATTTCTTTTCGAACCAAAAAGCGATGAAAACGGTGATAATTCCCATAAAAAAAATACTTTCGCTTCTACCTCAACCCCCCGATCAATTGAAACGTTTCCAAACAACAATAATGCCAGTGTGACAAGGAGTTAAATTTTCCACGTCTAAAATCAGAGCTTAACAATTCCGTAAGAAACTCAAACGCAAAATGATGAAAAAGAACGAAGTTGCCTGAAAAACGTAATAAGTTCCTTTGTATTACAATATAACTGTTTGGAGGAAATATAGAAATCACTTAAATGGGCCTTCTTTTCCAAAAAAAGCAGTTTAGTAAGTTTCGAAACAATTACGCTGCGCTTCGATGCTTATCTCCACCCGCGATCCACAAAAATAATTTTCAATGTATTGTTTTTCCATTTTCAAGCGTTAGGAAGATAAAAGCACCGTTGCTGAGAACATGTGAAGGTTAATAAAGTAAAGGGCATAAAAATTAAATCACAAATCGGCAGAATCTATGTGGTTGTGTTCACAAAGAAAAAACATCTAAAATACCTGGTCATTTGTCTTATTATAATTCTTTATTTACTGTCCCAAGAAAGATAATGCTATTTACTTCCTCTTTTTAAAAATTTACCAGCCATTGACATTACGTCTATTTCTGAAGAGACAATCCAGTTCCAGATTCCGAGCTATTTACGAAAAAATTAAACGGAATATGTTGTTGTAGACTTCCGCGGTCGTTGTTTTCTTCGTACAGCAGCAACACAACATGCAATAGCCCAGAAGAAGCTCCATGCAACTGAGAGCGAAACGTCGGCATTCTCATGCAATTACGACGCGGTTTCAAACCGGAAACCCAAATTCTTTAAATTGAACGGAAATTTTTATCAAACCTTTATATATTCTTGTTAGTCTCGCATTACCATCCTGCTGCTTTTCTGAGAATTGGTAAATTAGACTAGACCAGTGCTGGCAACCTTTTAGAGAATTAGTTTAAATTTTGTTCTTTATTTTGTTAATAGTAGCCCATGGGTCACTAAGTCATTATTCAAAAGGAGCTTTATTTCTTCTAATAAGTTGACAAACCAGTTAAGCCATCGAACATTGTTGTATGTTAAAATCCCAGAATATTAGCAGTCAATTTTCTGCGAATTCTCATTCATTAAAATCTCTTATGTATATAAAATTGATAACTTTTAATGCAGGTGGTAACATTAAAAAAAAACCTTGCTTCGCACATAAAACTTGTTAATGTATTATATCGAGCAAGAACTGCTAGTTGTGCATACTTTAAGTCATTATTATAAGCGAGAGATGTCGTGGTGTACCTTTTCCCTCACTAAACTACCCTCTCCTGTTCCCTTTTTGAGGTTTGGCTGACTGAGGGGAAGTACAGTACAAATCCAGCTTGGATATTTTGCTATTCTGTTTTCTTGAGTTCGATTGAAGCAGTTTTGTTCACATTTCAATTCTCCGTCTTTGCTTCCTAACAAAGCCGCAGTGGAACAGTTTTGTGTTGAAATACGCAAATAAGGAAGATTTTATTACTTTGAAAAAATTTTCTTTTGTAGTTGAGCGAAACCCGATCTCACCGCAATAAAGACACCGTTGTTTTATTCTTGTGGTATTCAGTGTGTAAACGTATGTAACGATTGCGACAATATACGCAATGCAAAGCCGATTAGCTGGATTGGCAAAAGATTGAGAAAAGAAAAGGCAAAAGAAGAGAAGGTATCATAGTATGAATACCTATGATTTAAGACAGGCTTAGTGGAAAAATATAATAATAGGATCGTTTCCATCAAAGCAGGACTATGCAACCAGGCTACGGTCTTTTCTAGCAAGAAGAAGCTTCGATTTGAAACTTGGGATTCGCACTATAAAAAAAAAGGGAATAATACGGGGCTGCGAAATCTCCGACACAATTTCCGGTGTCATGTCGTATCGACAGCATAGAGGTTGCTTACATCAAAACTGGGGCGATTGCAGGTAGATACCACAATCCGGAAACGCTATACTCGGAGTATTTGTCAACCCTACCAACCGGTCATCTTTGAGCGATGTTAATAATTGAAGTGAGTTGACTTAACTACCCTCTCCCATTTTTGTTTTGGGTTTGGCTGACTGAGAGGAAGTACCGTACGAATCCAGGTTGGACAGAAGCGACACTATTATTTATCTGTGTTTTTATTTTGTTTATTCTGTTTTCTTGGGTTTTATTGTTTACATTTGAATTCTTTGTCTTTAATTCCTAATATTAAGTATTTCCTAATTCTATTGTTTAATCTTTAATCGTAACCTAACTAGTAACTTATTTATACGCTTTTTTCTTTAAGGTCTGTAAATAAAGTAGAACCACATTCTAAAAGGGCTTGTTTTGCAAACTCTTCGCCGATTTTAAAACTAAAAACTATGTTAACGATTCTGTTGTATAAAATATTCTCTTCTCTCTTTGTCCGTTGTACAAAGTATTCATATTTGGATACATTAATTTTGGAAAAAATTTCTTATTAACGAACTTGATGTACAGTGACATTTTTGTTTTGTCTCCCCCTAAGGCGATGTATCTATACTTTCTACCACTCGTAGCCGTACGCTTGGATTCTTGTAAGATTCGCAAGTAGATTTTATTAGTTTATGATCGGTATTCCCAATAAACACGGTTAAACACTGTGCTTTTATTTGCTGAACTTGGCCTTGCCACGCGGAATATAGTATCGATATTTAGTCTTTGGAAGGGGGAGACAAAACATAAACCGGCCAATGTACATGTGGATGAGAAAATTTAATGTTTTTTAATATTCTAGATTGTTTGTTCTTTCTGTTATGGTTCGCCACCACCGTCCTAGATAATACTGAACGATATCTTGAAGGCGGCCAAAATTGTTTGAAAATAAGGTCTCTGATTTCTACTTCCAAGCACAATGCACCTTGTCACCATTCCAAGAAAGCATTACTTTGATTTCACTTTAGAGTGGCCTGCACAGTCCCCCGATCTATCAATTGAACATGTACGATCAGAAATATGAACACGAATCATTAAGGGTGTTAAGGAAGGAAATTGTGGCAGAATGGAAAACTATAGCTGCTGATACCGGCTAAAAACTCATTTTGGTAATCGCTATTAAAGCACTTTGTGATGCCATAGAGTATATTAATAAATTATAAATTGTTATTTAGAGCACTGTATTGGGCATTTTTAATATAATTACTTGTAATTGAAATTATTGCATTCTTTTGGGTAAGTACCTTTCGATAACAAGGAAAGAACAAGAAATGAATGGCAAATATCAACTACCGCTTATTAGCAAATTGATTCATTTTATTTCATAATTAAATTAGTCAGAAACAGGAAGCAAAAATGTAACGACAATGAAATATTTTGTTGATAACAATTTACAAATGGATAAATAACTATGGAATGATGTAAAACTTACGTAACTTTTTTTTTTTGAACTTCGGTAAAGCCTTGTATTTCCCCTGTTACCACAACATGTAATCTCTAGCATTGTTTACATTGACGATGAGCGGTTAATGTACGCATATGACCAATAAATATTTTACAAAAAATCACATTCAACATTTTACATATCTGTTTTTTAGGAACAAATATACAATCGTATTTTCCAGTGATATTTTAATCGTATATAGATAACTAAATCCCATTTAGATATTAAAAACGCAATGGCACTTTTTCTTAATTTTGAAACATATTGTGGGTGTGAGAGAGAAGTATAAGTTTCGAAATTACTTTTATTTATTAAAAGAATAATATAAACATTGCATCCAGACAAATCTGTACGTCCAACATTCTTTACGCTTTCTTTTTCAAATAACTTAATCGCCGTCTTTCCTTGTTTATTACCATATCTTATCTACTCGGTGGCATTTGCTCTAAATAGATACTGATTTTAATATAGAAAGCAACTTAAGACCAAGATATGTCTATATATGGCTTCGTATTTGAAACATTTTTCTTGAGGATTCGAATCAATCAGCCTTTTAAAATTTAAATTTCTTTGTTTACACGAACAGAATACTACAAAAAATACCACAACACGCATTAAGAATCAAAGTAGATTTCTGCCTCACCTGGATGACCTACAACTACTAATTTACCCACAATCACTTTCATTCTGCTAATGTTCCGAATATGGTATCGCACTTTCACTTGCACTTGATTTAAGTGAATAATTAATGGGTAGTAATTAATAATTTATTGCTTCTTCGCGCTCGTAAGTATCGTTTTGGCTTAACTCGATCATAATGAGCTTGGAACGCTGTTTACCTCGCTGTTTCGAATAGTAATTCACAGATGGGAGGAAGTCCAAAACAAAGGAGTAGCGGTAGGCAACCTATTTTACACGGAAATACAGCCAATTCCTCTATGTAATAGGCGTTGGAAATGCTGTTGGGAGCATGTAAAATTTGAAAAAATGCACTATAAATTTTCAATTTATTCATGTGAAGTGATCTTGTTCCTGTAAGATTTGAGGAGTTTATTTTTATAATGCAACGAGTCTGAAAATAAAACACTCTCAAGGAAGAGTTGGCTTTCGTAGCTTTGAGTGTGGCTATTGTTTTTTAAAAATTGGGAAAATAGATTTGTTTTGTTTAAAAATATTAGATACAAATTGATATTGAAACTGAACCACAATAGGATCAAAACAGAAACGTAATCAGGACAGCCATGTTTTTTGTTAATTTTTATATTTATTAGAACTACATCTTTCGTGTTATTCCTTCTATTATGTTGGTAACAGATCTATTCACTTTTCTGAAACTTTTATTACCTACTACTACTAATTATTATTATTTTTGTCAGAGTCTATTACTTTCTGCCCTTATATTAGGGAGAAACCAATAGTTCTAAACCTTCTTTTACAATATTTTTGATTTTTTTGCGAAAAAAAAATCAAAGCTGAGCTCTCTCGCTCTCTAAAAGATGTTTGATTCTATCACTTTTTGTTCTTTCGTAACAAGGTGTTCTGTTCAAACGTAATTGGTAATCCCCTCAAAAACTCTTCTGGATCAATCAGTTTACGTGATTTGATAAAGCAACCATGATTTGTGTTTATTTGATGTATAAATATCAACAATTCTATCAAAAAGCAGGCAGAATCAAATGTAAAGGTAGAGATTTAATCAACTAAACGCAACTGTTTCTTTTTTTTTTCTAAAATTATTGTAATCTTGAAGTCATCATTTTAGATGATCAGCAAAGCAACACAACTGTTTGTCATTTATTAGCAAGAATGATAATTCAAACGAAGCAAAAACTTTCACCATTTCTGTGAAAAGCTTCTCAATTTCAGTAAAAAACTCCGTTTTGGTATGAAGAATTTCGCCTTACGTTAACATTACTCCGTTTCGGCGATACTATTTTTCCTTCGCGATTACCTCAACGGTGAAGAATTTCTCCGTTTCGATGTTAAGTTCAGTGTTACAACATTTCCCATGTGAACTTATCCGGCTCCAAGTGAAATTGTTTCATCTACACTCAAATTTACCTACTTAGGTATTCAAATTTACCAACAAATTCTCTAATGCTCCAGGAACTGTACGTTTTAGCTGCAATAGAAAAACTCTCCATTTCAGATTCTGTCTTGGTGTAAAACATTTCTGTGCCAATGTAAAAGAAAGAGTTGTGGAAAATAGTGGGAGCAATCTTTAAGTATTTTTGTTTTCAAGAAGCCAGTGAATCTCGATATTGAGACCGAGGGTCATCATCAGAAGCAAGAGGGCGCCAGGTATTTTTAAAGTAAAAAACAGCAAACAGCAAACCGTCCTCAAGGCTTGCTATTCTTGATCAGCGATGAAAAGAAGCTGAGCTTTTTCAAAACAAAAGTATATTAACTCTAAGAAACAAAAAATAATAATATTTGGCTTACGATGATCCGACAGTGTAATCATCATGCATCCAAAATTAGTATCTGCAGGATAGAAATTAGCTAGGTTTTCTGGGATTCAGGTGCTGAGATTGGTCCTTCAGGTGATAGATATTGTTGGAACAGCCTTCCAATCGTCGAAGTTGCTAAAGATCAGGAAAGAAAAACAAAAAGGCCGTAATCTAGCAAAAAAATCGCAAACCCGGTGGTGATAAACCCAAAGCTAGAACTGCTGAAACTGAATTGCGGATGTGAGTAGATTCATCAAACTTATTAGAATATTCTTAGAAAAGCTCTCGGAATGCATCCATATAAAATTCGTGTTGTGCAACAATTCAAGGCCGTTGATTATATAGTGAGAATACAGTATTGCAATTGGTTCGAAAATCACATGAATGATGTGTATTAGGCTTGGTTCCACCTTAATGATTTTATTAATAAGCAAACCATACGGATGTCGTACAGCAAAAATTCTTGTACACATCAGGATACAGTAACCATTGAATTCTGAAAAGGTCTGTGTTTGGTTAGCAGCTTCAGAAAAGAATTATTGGTTCATTATTTTTACATGGAACGGTAAACACATAACAGCTTATTGCACACTTTTCTCAACCAATTGCATGATGACGAACTAAGAGACGGATACTTTCAACAGACAATGCCACAGATCATAAGACGTTACAAACAATAATCCTCTTAGAAAAATATGTTGATAACCGTGAAGTGAGCTTTTCCTCCACGTTCTCTTGATTATTTTATTTTCACCACTAAAAAATACAGTCTCACACAATGCAGCAACTTGCCAAAATAATTCAAAATGTTTGTGAGATGATAACCTTGTTACCGTATTTAACAACATAAAACGGCTAGCAAGGATTTGTATTGAAACCAAACACATTTTTAATGATCCATATATTTCCAAAATTTGCGCTAAAAAAAGCAATTTGGGTTCTTCACTTTCCAGTTATTTAAATTTTGACAGCACCTCTTATCAATGGACTAAACTTCTGTTTGAAAACATTCACACACATAGGTAACAATAAACTAAGCATTATGCCTCTCGAAATTGAAAAACTAATAAAATATCATCGATGGAACCTTGCCAGATTAAAAACTAATTTTTTAAAGAACCACCGATAGAACCCTCTCACTCTAAAGCGACGATTTGGCTGCTGAACATTTATCTTTCAAAGAATCAACCGGAATCAGAATAAGCAGCTGAAGGTTACTCTACAGAATTTGACAGTTTGAAAGAATACAGGGTTTTCTGCTTCTTCGGTGAGTTTTGCTAACTTTGGGACTCAACTTTCTCTTTTAGAAATATCTA
Source organism: Oryctes borbonicus (assembly GCA_902654985.2). NCBI lineage: Eukaryota > Metazoa > Arthropoda > Insecta > Coleoptera > Scarabaeidae > Oryctes > Oryctes borbonicus. Next base: position 2,103,314 of record LR736869.1, read on the forward strand.
TTGCGACATATTGAAATAATATTTGTTAATAAAATAAACTTGTTATTAGTTTTGCGCAGTAATGAATTGAATACCGTGCTCAACTAAACAAACAATAGCGAAGAATGGGTTGGATTATTAATAACAATTGTCCTACGTAATAGCATTTCCAAATGGGCACCACATAATTTGTTAAATGAATAACATGGGCTGTTGAAAATAAAAAAAATACTTAGCAGAAAGCATTGAATTACTAGTCCGTTGTGTACATAATTTGCAAATTGTTGCAATAGTTGTTGGAAACTCTTTAAAATAAAAATACTTATTGTCTTTATTGAGGTTTTCTTGGTTCAAGATGTCTATTGAGGAAGAAATCTTAGGGAAATGGTTCCCAAAGATCTTGTTGTACGGATTACATCACTGCCCTGAATTTTCGTTAAAAACAGTATAGAAGCCGCTAATGAAAGGGTGCCGAAATCCGTGTTAATTATTATAAACCTCAAACGATTGCGTTTCATTTCTTATAACTAAATATGCCATCTCTTTTAATTAGTAGAGATCGAAATGTTGAGCAACTAGTACCAATCAAATCCCGTTTCGTTATCCTTTTTCTACATCTTTCATCTATGCCGACGATCTTTTGATCTCTGTAAAGCAATTGTTTGTGGAAAACTCATTCAATTTCCCCAGCAAATATCAACATTTATACACTCGCCAACAGATACCTACTTAAACAGCATTTTATCTACCGGAACGTAACCGATAGTTGAACGGAGGACCATCACGACGTTGTCTCTTACCAGTCAACGTTTCTCTCGCGCTTTTCCCCAATCATCCCGATCATTGTTATTCTGCGAGGGTACGCGACCGTAGTGCCGTTTTCCGCGCCACTACTCGCGCTCGTTGATTGGCCGCGTCGAGCCGCAGGGATACCAATTACCAATCAACGGTCGCCACGGGCACTTCTTGTTTCCGAAACATCATCGCCGTCGCCGCGGCTACACAATTTATCCTCATCGAATTAGGGAAATGCTCGAAAAGCTTCGTTCCGTCTCTGGCTCGTTTGAGCCCTTTTTGTCTCATGGCATGTGACATTTTCGAGATGGGTTGGTTGGTAGGGATGCGAATAGTGCATGGTGTTAATGGAAACCACGAAATCCAAAACCAAAAGGTCTTGATTGCAAACAAAATTGAGGATAGGGTGGTTACGCGATAATCGTCTGTAATCTTGTCCGAAAATGATTGGATTGCAAACCAAAAATTGCATTCTGAGTTGACGAGGTTCTACAAGAATGAAATCGAAGCTTTTATCTTCCTTTTGACTTTTGAAACCACTGCAAATTCATAATAGTCAATGTCGAAATGGCAAAAGAATATTATGTTTTGCATATAACCGTAACAGCAAATAGTAGATCAACTTGCAACAATTTTTTCAAAGCAACTGTTAAAGCACTTATGCCAGTCGTTAGTTGGAACAGTAAAAATTGTTATTAAAGGTATAGACTGCCATTTCCTGGAACCAATGACTTCACAGTCCATTTTTCATTGTAAAAAAGATAAAGAGATCGTTGGGACTTATGTCAGAACTGTACGAAGGATGCTTTAATAACTAAGTTTTGCTATTCTTGGTGGGTTGGTTTTTCGTACCACGGCAATCATTTCTAGGAAACAAACAGTTGTATACAAATCGCCATTAACCGCTTCTCGATCTTCTAAAAAAATTATAACATGATCCGAAATTAGAACAAAAGTAGTGACAAATTTTTTCGCGACAAGTGAAAGCATAGCTTTCGTTGATATCTTCATTTACCACCTTATGTTCTCTTGTCCGATTCCTTATATTGGATATTTCAACAAAGTCCCGTAGACGAAATTCCAAAGCCTAGTAGTTAACTTAACTCGAATGAAGGATGACGATATTGAAGGCCAAAGAAAAATAAAAGAGCTTTAACATATTGAGCGTCTTATTGTCATTAAAATTATTCATTCTAATGATTTGATAACTCTTGTACGTTACACTGCACTGTTCTTGCTTTAACGCCTCCGCCAGTGTTCTTTTTAACTCAAGCGTAATTCGTAAATTTCGTGTTATTCTTGCTGAGATTGAAGTTATGGTGTGACAATTAAGTAAGTAAAGAATTGTTGAGTCGATGAAAATATTGTATGCCCAAACTTAAGCTTAGTAGAGGTCAAAAGAAGAAGCTGGGGAAGCGAGGAAAAGTAGGCTAAAAATGTAACTAGGAATGGTTGGTTCAACCAACTTAAAACTTGCTGTAATTGCCACAGCATCGCGCGTTGAGGGGCTACAAGTGCTTATAAAGAAGCTTCATCTTCCTTTCCCAAGACACTTAAGACTATGATAGAAGAAGGTAACTATAACAATGAAACTGTATTTAACGTGGATCAGACTGGCCTGATCTGAAAGAAGATTCTTAAAAAAACTTTTATCGCGCACGAAAACAAAAACTCTTTCCAAGTTTTGAAGTATCTTAAGACAGTGATGCTTGATGCCAATGCAGCTGCTGACTGCAAGTTGAAACTTCTCTTAATTTACTGAACTGAAAACCTAAGAGCCTTAAAAATATATCTGAAATTAGCTTCTCAGAAATTTGGAAATCAAATCATAAAGCTTGGGTGACAGCTTTTATTTTTAATGTCTAGTTAGTCACTACCTCACACCAGAAGTGGAAAATTCCATCCACCCTAATTGTCTTCAACCCACGTGTTTGTTTTTGTACATTTGCCCCCAAACTCAACCAGATTGCTTCAACCAGTGGACCATTAAAGTCATTAAAACATGCAAAGCTTACTACACTTGCACATTTAAATGAAGCTATGATGCCAAACAATGAGGTGATTATTAAAGATTTTTGAAAACAATGCAATAATTTGGATGGCATAAAATTTCCCAAAAAAAATATTTAATAGTGTCTAGAGGAAACTTTCTCAATTTTTCTTCAAAAATGAGACCGAAACATTGCCCAAAACTGGTCGCGTTGATCATGTAACTTGTTGCCAACCAATTATATTTAGAAGTCAATTGTGATGAGAGTTCAGAACCAGATCCACCAGAAAAGGACAATTACAACATACACCATCTATGTATTTGATAGAACGGACGTTTTTGAGAACATTTTCACCGATTTGTTACGTTGTTATGATGTACCATGTTTAGGTGGAAATTTATCAATGTTTGAACTAACATTCCTCGTAAGCTCAGTTATTTCTTTACTTAAATTTATCTTAAGTTCAACAGTTTCATTAGATATTTTTTAACACTCGAATAAATTACATTTACCTAATTCCATAATGCGCTAACGACCCCAAAATCATCCCCGCTTCCACCTTTCCACTCAAATATAATTATTTAAAATACACAAATCCAATTAGGTAATTTAACCAAAATCGTAGAAGGAATCGAGGTTTCATTTCATCCTGATTAATTCTCCACTTTTCTCCTTTGCCTCCCATGAATCTTATATTCGCTTTCCATCTCTTTCCTTTCTTACTTTCCGATCGCAAGCCGACATTCCATTTCTTCCCCTTCGTCTGGAGCTCCTTTCCAAAGAACCGCACCACTACAGAATTCCATGGCAATAAATTATGAGTTTCTCGACCAAAATTACGAAGATCGGGTCCAATCTAAAAGTTTGTAGCCAATCGCATAACGGCGTTAACGGCGTCCCCGGTTTTCCCATCCCGCTCCTATCCAGGCCGTCAGCGATCTCGTCGTCGTAGAGCGCGTGAAACAGTCGAAACTCGATCGGCGATCATTCTCTCGGTTCAATTGTTTTACGTATGTTTTATTTGTTCGCTGTACGCCGCCAGAGGGAGAAAAGGACGGAAAGTATCGATGATGGTGGCGCCACCATCGTTCTTTCGACGAATATGTTTTGGATGGATGGATTTTTGGGAAATGTGATATCTGGCAATCATTCAAATTGCTACCGAGCCTGCATTCTTCGGGGAATTAGGTTGTGCATTGTTTATAATAAAGGATAGATTTGGATTTTTAGGCGAAAATCTTCAGATGATAATAATAATCATGATAGATAAAGATGCATTTTCCACTAAGCGACAAAATTGTTAATATTATAATTATTATATTATAGTTGTATTGCCGTGCACAGAGCGTTATCAGTGCACACCTCTACGACTGCGGCCAAGCATTTCGGCATCACGATATGTGAGGACTGCAAGGATCGACCAACAGCTTAAATTAGCCAGAGAAATGAATGAGCTACTAATTACCCAATCGTAGGGCAGATCGAGGAATGGGTTATGAGGCTGCTTTCTAAACGGCAGGCAAGTATTTCTTAGCACTAGAAGACGCTAAGAAATGTCTATCTCATGGTTTCAAAATGTTGTGGCATTGTGTGTAAAGCAAGGCAGCGACACAGGGTAGAGTTAAAAATACTCTCAGAACCACGCTGATGATGCCGGGTAGGCAGAAACAATGCGTTCCTGCGTAGTGCCTGCTGCAAAGTAAATAAAACAAAGAAACACTGACTTGGCCTATCACATACAGCGTCTATTTCAAGTATGTTATTGAAAATAAATGATACGCTTGAGTGGAGCCCATGTTGCCTGCGTAATTCCAGGACCTCTTCCATGCAATAGTCAGAAAATTCTTGAACATTAGTTTTGATACACCCCAAGGGAGTGTCCGGGTCATCAGCGCTTACCACAACGTTCGTGTTATCGATATACATGAACGCTCTACTGGACGTCATATGATCCGGAAGGTCGTTGACGTACTCCAGAAACAACAGCGGTCCTAAGACTTCCCTGGGGAACACCTGTATCCACATCGAGGGTCCTAGAGTAGACGTTCTGTATTCTAACAATAATTCTTCTCTCCGTCTAATAAAGCACAGTCCAGCTTCTCAGTCCAACATTGTCAATTTTCTAAGAGACGAAATCGCTTCTTATTACGTCGAATTTTCCGAATTTTAGCTTGTGGAAATTTTGCAAATTAATTTTTGTATATTTTGACTTTCTTTAATGTTATTTGATATATCTATGATTTTATACTATGTTGGATTAACGATTCGTATAAAATGCTATAATCTATATTTTTTAATAAACATATATAACAAATTTAAAGCTAAAATGTTATAGGAGCTCCATTGAATAATATACATAATGTACGTATTTTCTAGAATATTCTCGATATCTTGTATAATTACCACATTATCCTATTTCCTAAGTAAGTAAACAGAACCATTTTATGCTCTAGTAATTCAATTATTTGTCTCCAGACACTTCCATCTATTAGCGACAACAAAAACAAGGGCACACATAACTGAAACGACATGGGACAACTTTCCTTGGCGAAATCAGAGAACCTACCATAAAAAATTAAATATGTGCGTACTATGTTTGGCTCCTTCGTAGCGTTATAGCGACCCTAATCATGTTAATGCTCACTATATTGGGGAAAGCGTGTGAGGCTATAAAGGCAAATATTATTGCTATACAGGGCGTATTTTAAATACGATCCGAGAATACGATGGTAAATGTGTATTAATAATAATTGAACGTTAATACCTTAATTTTGTACGCTTGATAGTAATGATAGAATGAAATAAAAACAAAATTAAATGCCCTTTTGTATGAAATCTTATGAGGAGCCGATACCGAGGCAAATTCTTTCCTGATTTTAAATGTTGTTGTAGTATTATAATTTGTAACCTCGAGGTTAGCTGTGATTAGTGGCCACACGTAGTAAGTCCAGTACGTTCACCCGTTCAAAGTTAAGTTCCCTCTGGCGGTTATAAGCTTGTTTTCAGAAGTTGCAACTACTTTTATCTCCTATTATCTTAGTTAGGAGAATATTAGACCGGCTAACGGCGATAATGGTGGTTTATACTCGTTTTCTAATTGAATTTAAATTGCCGTAAGAGATATTCCCGAAGGCCACAAACCCAAAATTAAATAATTAATTTGCTAAAATCGTATATTTCCAAAATTTTCTCTCTTACAAATCATTACAGTACAATGATTTCCTACAAACTAAAAGTAACAAATCACACATTTTCTTTTTATTTTGGGGCACAGCTCGGGTAGTTATGCAATTATTAAGTTACTTAAAGAAGAACACGCCGTGGAAGAGGTGAGAAATCATGCCGTAGAGATATTAAATATTTGTCACACGTTAACGGATGTTTGAGAACAAAACAGCATGTGTCGTAACACACATGTTTACAAGTTCAATATTTTTGGATCAGTAGCTAATTCATGTAGTTCTTGCAAATAAACTGGATGATCTGTTGAAAAACAGAAACAAGTACAAGCGTTATGAAAATCAGTATTAAAGCGAACTTTTTTGTATAAGTAAGGTGGTGTCTTTATGGTACGCGCAGAGACTTAGAAAACTCCTTCTATTTTTCATGTTTCACCATGCAGAGTCATTAACTTTATGTGATATGTGACAATACGAATTCCGGGGATACACCAAAGACATGCATTGAACCTTTTGGATACCTCTGCGGTGACGACATCCAACAAAGACATATTACTGAGCAGTATGTAAAAGGTGAAAGGGCAAAGGTATAGTAAAGAGTTCGTTTTATGTTCTTATTGATATCGATAAGAACGAATTTTTATCTTAACAAAGCCGCTTTATATATATTTAAGAGTTTGCTCACTATAATGAAAGCTGTTTTCGATTATCCGCCTTAGACTAGAGGTCCCACAGTGGGACGAACTAAAATACTAAATATAAAATTTTGGACGTATCAGCATTAGCTGGTATCATTACATCCCGTTTTCTAATGCTCAATTTTTTACCCGAGCCAAAATATTGTTTTACTTCTGAAAATTTGCAAACAACATAAAAGTATCGGCAATGGCTCGGTGGTCCAGTGGTAAGAAGGCCTGCGTTTGACTGGGCAGAGTTATGCGTTCGTGCACTATGTGTTCGAGTCCCGCTAGGATCTGGTGGACCCGTGACTCTCGAGTCACCATTCGCAGTTAGAGCGAGGGGGCGAGAGTAACAAGGCCATGGAAATACACACTAAAAGGCTCCTAACGTGATGACAAGCTTCGAAAAGCTTATACACCCCGTTGGGCCGTCACCACATTTAAGAAAAGAACCTGAGAATCTCTGGCTTTCTTGAAGCGGTTGTCCCGGATTAATTAATCAAACTTGTGTGGTGCGGAGGTTGCCGATACTTTTGTGTTATTTGCCATACTACGACACAGTCCTTGCTATCATTATCTGAAAATTGTTTTATTTTTCATTGTAAGAAAATGATTAAAATGTAAGAATATTGTTATGATTATTATTTATAACAGATACCAATAATGGACATTGAAACAAAAGATTAATATCTTTGAAAGATGCTATAAAAATAAATGCAAATCAAGTAAGTATAAGATCCCGACATATATCTAATAATCCGAGTCTGATTCCTCTATCACTATCTATAGAATCACAGGTATATGAGAATAATGATAAAGTCTCTGGCCACTTTTTTTGTGGTTTCTGGCCATCTACTAAAATTGATTTCAATGATAAAATGTAGGGACCTGATGTTAGTAATAGATGGTGCAAAACGCCTTCATTTAAAGCTTGCCTACTTTCTTTCTTGAATGAGACTCCCGAAATTTTCTGTTTGTTTTTTGTTGCTTGCCTCCTGGGGCTCCTCCGATAATTGTCCAATCGGTAGTTTTGGCTGGGTTATAAATTCCTCTCCATGTATTAAAATTAAATAAATCTAATGGTCGGACACAGTCGGATATAATTGTAAACTAGAATAGTTATAAATTAATGACAAACAATGTAAATAAATAATTTAAAATATTAAGAAAGCATTATTCTTAACTTAAAATTGCAAAGACCTCATAGAAATCAAGTATTTTCGTAACAGAATAAACCATTATGCTTGCAACAAAAGAGTTTGCAGAATTTGTATGTTTACCGTAAAAGGACGCAATAACATCCTGGCCCAACTCTAGTATTACGACAAAGATATAATCAAGAAAGGTTTTACATGTCTCTTCCAACCAATTTTTATAAAATTTAATTACAAGGGTCGTGGTCAAATGCCCACTTTTGTCTGCTTTCCCGTGACAAACGATGTATTGAAGTTATCTCTTTCTAACTTAATAAAGTTACCTAAATTTTATTAAGTCTTGTTCTTCCCAAAAATTAGAAACTGCGATTTAGTTGGATTCATCTTCAATGGAAATGGCATAAATTTGCAACTAATGATATTAAGTAATGTTTAGTTGTTGAATAATCTATAAATGCAAGAATTATAAGGCCCTGAACTGTTTTAGCTGTCGCTAAACCCCAACAGTAGGGTCAATAAATATATTATTATTCACAACATATTACTTTGATCGAGTTTCCAGAACTCTTTCCAAAATTTTACTGAAGACTGGTCGGATACCAGCTGGCTTTAAATATTTAACAATAGATTTTTTGGGTAGTTGTACAACGAATGTATAACATATGTTCTTGTGCGATTTTCATTTGCTTTCAACGTCGAAAATGTTCGCCAGATGGTGCTAGACTGCAGTCGAATAAGGCTAGAGAGATAGCAGAGGCTGTGGACATCTCGAAAGAACGTGCTTGCCATAGATTGAGTGAACATTTTGACATGGAAAAGCTAACCGTGTGTTAAGTGGCGCGCTTGCTCACTCATGACCAAAACACATTTGAATAATCATCTTCAAAGCCCCGTTGTTGCAGTATAAGCGAAATAAGTCGGAGGTTTGGTGTCGATTAATAACTGTAGATGAATATTTGATACTTTCCTTATGCCAAAGTTGATACATGGACTGCGAAAAATGCAAGATAAGAGTTAATCGTTAATGTTCAAAGAGGAAAAAACGATAACACGATCACACCATGCATTATGCAGCTAAAAGCTGATATTGCAGAAAAGAAGAAAAAATGCAATTCAAGTCATGGCAAAAATTTACGAATTGAGTTTCAAATTGATAGACCACCAACCCTATTCACCAAATCTTGCTCTCAGCGATGTCTTTCGGTTTTCTAGGCTCAAAGTTCGCTCGGAGCACAGAGATTCTCATCGAATGAGGAGGTCATCACATTCGTAGGTGCTTATTTTACAAGACAAAATGCCAACTACTATTTGGACAGATTAAAGACACGCGATCATTATCTCAAAAACTGAGTTAAAAAGTTGACATATATTAAAGAAGGGCATCCAAACACTTGCCTCGTGTGTTTTTTCTTTTCCATTTCCGCTTCATTATAACTTCTTTTGGAATATTTAATCTGAAATTCTTAGTCTTCTTCTGGTTTCTCTATATGTTCTTATGTACTTTTCAGTTGGATTATTTTTCAAAGTTTTGTATAATCGTTTCTCGTTAACCAATCGTAGTGTCTACGTATTCAGTTACTAATTGTTTAATTTTTTATAGTCCTTATCATTTTTATTTCGAATACATCCTGTATGTTTCTTAAGTGCTCTTTCGTTCAGAATGAAAGCTGGCTTCGTTTTTCCATAACTACATGAAACTATCTGAAAATGGAAGGAAATGACGCAAGAAGACGTTAAATATCGAGCTGGCGTGGTATTCTATATTCCGGTTCCTCTCCGATTGGGAGTAGTTTTGCGCCGCCGAGTGTACTTCATACATATAAACATGATAGCGAATCAGTTGTTAACTTAAGCGAGAATTCCACTTCGGACGAGAAACCTTTTAACAAAATTGCATCAAGAGCGGGCCGCTATGGTCATGTAATACATACAATTTATCCACGCTACTAAGCCGCGTTGCGTCGAGAGGAGAAAAATGCCATTATCTAATCTGTTATGTGCACCGTTAAATTCCAAATGGTTTCTGGCGGATGCTCTCGCTAGACGAGAAACGCCAGACGGAAAAGGAAAGCGATAATAACGCTATCTCGTTCGGAGAGAAGTTGATGTGGTGGTAAATCGCTTCAGTATTCCACCAGTTTCTTTTACATTAGGTAATGGCGATGATTGGATGAGGTGATCTTTGGTTTAAATGCGTCCGGTAAACGGGGTTAATTTCTTATATTACTTCGCGATAATTACCGATTAAATGGCCGGTAAATCGTTTTTAACCTCTGCTAATTTACATTCTAAATGATGTGGGCGATATCGTTTAATTTGTGTCACGAAATTGGACGATTCTGAAAGAATTTTTGCTTATTTTTTAATAAATGATCACAAACACATCCATTTCGTTAAATAATTGGCTATATTTGGCGAAAGAGGCGTGCGCCAACCTTCATAGCAGTGTACCATACGACATCACCGTTTGGGAAATGTCTTTAATGACCTGCGAGGTGTTTCTGGCACGGAAAAGAATAATGCAGCCTGTATGGCCGGTATTAACAGCTTGGACTCATGTAGACTATGCTTTAAAGAATGGAACATTTTACCTCTAGCAGCAATTCGCATACAGCGTGACCCAGGATTGATGTTACAAGAAGCGTGCGGAACTAAAAATCTTTAAATTTGAATTGCATCATTTGGAACTTATTTTTGCTTGGTTTGAAACTTATTTTTCGTTTACTTTTGATTTTTTTAAATCAACTAGGCTTTGACACTAAAGTACTCCTTTGGTTCCCAGTATGCTAAAATGTTACTAAGAATTCATTATTTATCAATTTCGTTTCAGGAAAAATGACAACTCATAGCAATATACAAAATGCTAAAATTAATCTAAAAAATTATTTCTTTCAGAAACTAGATTGTACTCAATGAAAGAATATTTTATTGCGATGCATAAAATGCAATTAATAATGCAAAAAAAAACTTTTACTAACGGCGAGGCAGAAGAAAAAATAAACTTGCTTAGTCTCAGAATTAATGAAACTAATTAATTAATTATATGAAGTGACGAATCTAGATTATTTAAAGGTCTAAGTCAGCTATAGATATTTGGCAATTTACACATTGTTAGAGGCATCATGAACGCAGATAATTCTATTAACGTCCTTCAAAATAATTTAAAGCTGTGAATTAAAGAAATGCGTTCGAATAATATCGAATGTATCTTCCATCAAGATGGTGTCGAATGTCATACGGCCAAGAGGATGAACAATTGGATTGTAGAAAAGAAAAAATGGACTGCCAGCAGTCAATGTCTTTCGCCGATAGAAACCATGAAGAAGAAGGCGTGCCGTTCTCCATGGTGAAACGTTGGTGGACTTTATGTCAAAACGCATCGAGGCGGTAATAAGTCAAAAAGACGGTGTATCGCAATAGTAGCCTTGTATTCAATCTTTGTTCATTCGGAATACATTTAAGACATTTATAACAATATGAAACAATCTTGTGGCACATATTAAAGATTTTTATGGGAAAAATTCAACAATATGAAGATAGCAACGATGTCCGTGCCTGTGAAGAATTAACATCTTTGAGCTGCACCAGATTTCCTCTGTAAGTGGGATTTATGGATATGATCTCGAAACCAACCAACAATCCTCATAATGGAAGAGTTCATCATCACCTCGACCAAAGAAAGACCTCCAAGTCAAAAGCAGCATCAAATCTTTACTGATCTGTTTTTTCAGGATCGCTGGGATCATCCATACGAGAAGGAAACGTCCAAAGAAGTAGCGCTGGGGCGACTGGCTCATCGGCTATGGTAACACGAGTCCACATACCGCCTTCATTGTACAGTTTTTACGAAAAACAACGTGGCCATTGTTCCACATCCAGGGTACTCAGCTAGCTTAGCTCCCTACAACCTTCTTTTCTCGCCAAAAATGTCAATCAAGTTGATAGGGTGAAGATTTGACATCATAGAAGAGATTGGAGTTGATTTGCGGGTAGTGCTAAACACGATAACAACAAAGAACTTCCAGAACCCATTTCTTTCGCAACAGAGGCGCTAGAATCGTTATTTATATTTGTTTTAAGGATGACGGAGAGGAATTAAATTTTTGCATTTGCTAAATGCCATATTCTTTTGTAGAAAAAAAATAAGTTGTGGCAGCGAAACTTTCAAGATTATATATACTATAATCCTTTATATTTTACATCATGTAAGTTAATCTTTCTAGAGTTCAACAATAATGCTCCATTACTCTCAATTTATTATTTTTGATAGTAAACTTTAACGGTTCACGAATATTGATAGTAGTTCATGCGGTTCTCATGGGTTAGTGGAGAAAATAATTATATTTATATTTGAATGTAAGAAACGAAGATCTTGTAACATTTTCTTGCTCATTTTTTAAAGATCATCTCATGTGGTGGATGTAATTTGCTTGCATATGCTTGCTTTTATATCGAATTAAATTAACTGGTCCTGAATTAATCATAAATCTTATATTTTCGCCAACAATACAAATTTCCGAAAAACTCCAATCGTCGTGTCGGTCAAAATCATCATCTGACAATTCTTGAACCAAGTGCACTTTATACGGATGGTACTTTTCTCCTTTCAATATTTTCTCCACAGGGCAATGACTTATTCTATGGTTTGGTGACAAAGTTGTGGAAGAAAAGTGTTGAGAAAATGTTTTCTCTAATACCTTCCCTAATTGTAGTCTGCGGTTTTTGGCAAATTTTTAACTGCTTAACGTGTTATAGCAACAGCTGAACGTGTGTGTAGGATTTCTTTCGGGATGTGAATCATTAAAAGAATGTTACACATCTTCACGAGTTCTAACACGACCGCCAAAACTAATCATAAAAATGTTATTTTTCATTTAAATGCATAATGTTCAATGAGGTGCTTTATCTTTCCATTTTTTACAGATAATTGTACTAAAACTAGTATGTATGAAACCGATAAAAACAAGCTCTATTATAATCTGCTAAAATATACAGGAAGCCTCATTTAAATTAAAAAAACCACAGATTAGAAAATTAGATGCATTATATATTATCGCACATACCTCCAAAGTGTCATCAATATCATCATTTCCGTTTTAAAGATATTTACTTGGTCCCATACTTTATCCCAACCCTGTATGTACATATATGCATCTCCGATGTTATACTCGCTTCGCACAGTCGGCTCGCAGTTTGTTGTACATATATACGTAGGTACCTATATACTGACTACGATGCTGGCGTGCCTCCCGAAAGTGCCAACTAATACAATAATAAATAAAAAAATTTTCTCGTCAAATAACCTTATAAGCTCTAACTCTTGAAGAGGGTCACATTCAAACGATGCAAACGATGAAAATCGATGTTTATTTCACAGATTATTGCTTTATTATGTACTTTGTTTCAGTATGACGAACGATGGTATGAGAAGGTAGTCTGAAAAGCTTCAAGCCTAACAACACAGAAACAAGTATTTTTTTGTCAAGTTCAGTTTTATGTCTCGACATAGTCTTTTTGTAATTATGGCTTCCTCGTTTGATGAAGATTTCTGTTCTTCGAGCGAAACTTTGAGCTTAAAAAACAGAATAAGTAGTCGGAAGCAAGATCTGAGATAATCTCTCAATTCGATTCCCAATTTGTAAATTTTTGCCATGGCGATCACTGGAGTGCGAGACGGTGTGTTGGTTTGGTAGAACAAAATGTTTTTCTGCAATTTCTGCCGTTAGCTTGTCAACTAATGATGCGTAGTATGGCCCCATTATTGGTTTCCTTTTTTCTAGATAGTCAATTAACATAACTCAATTATTCAAAAAAAAAACAGTCGCCGTCACTTTTTCAGGCGATTTCTTCGTTGCCAACTATTAGGTTTCAAGAATTTCATCTACAATTATTATCGACCACAAAAACGTCAACTCATTTCGCTTAAACTAGTACAACAGCACTTTGGAAATCTTCATTCGAATGCGCTTTTGGTCCTGAGTAACCAAACGTGGCACCTAACTCGCGCTTAGCTTTTGCATCCTCAAATCTTCAGTCAATATATAACAAAGAAGTTCTTTCGAGATGCCCACAGCCACAGTATTTGGCAAACTTTTGCGATGTTGTCGGTAGTGGTTATAATTTTTGGCCTCATCGGGTTGGTTCATCGTCAACAGCCACGTTTAAATTCAGCCGCCCAAAACTTCATTGTCGCAAATGATGGTCCACACTCTTCCTAAACGGTTTTCATATCGGCTTTAATGTGCGCAGGCGTATTTGCTTTGAAATACAAGACTTTAATCACGCTTCGATGTTGGATTTTTCCCATTCTTGCAGATACACTAAGACCGAGTGACACAAGCGATTGCTAAACAACAACTAAGACTCTAGCATGGCTGAGATTTTCAAAAGTGTCTTTCAACGTACACTCCCCGACAAAAACTTAGACTCGGTAAGATGTTTTACGGGTTTTAAGGGTTACAACATTTCTTTGCGAAACTAGCAAGATATCTAATTAAGTTTTTATTCATAAAAGTAAAATAAACTTAAAAATATCTCCTCCAGTAATATATGAACTAAATAATACATTATTATTCCAATGTTTAAACAATTTCTGCGACAAAAATTTAGACGCTCTGTTGCAAATGTAAAACAAAAATCAACAAATGAGCGATCAGTAATGCGTAGATCCTCCATTGTTCTTAATCACTTCCAATAGTCTGTTATTAATAGATTTATATAAATTTAACACATAATTTTGAGGGATATTCTGCCATTCAGTCACTATTGAAGTTTTCAGTTCCTGTACCGTGAAATATTGACGGCCTCCGCCATAAACGCGACGTGCCAATTCACCCATGTTTTCAATAATGTTTAAGTCTGGTGACCGTGCCGGCCACTGTAAAGTTTTAATCTTTTTCTCTTTAAACCATTCAGTAATGGTTTTTGCTTTATGAATTGGCGCGTTATCTTGCTGAAAAACAAAATTGCGCCCGGCCCATTGGTTTCCAAAACGTAGAAGATTGTCACGTAATGTCTTTATACGTCACAGATGTCATTTTGTTTGTGCAAAACACTATCTCATTTTTATCGCGGAATCCAATCGCTGCCCATATCATTACAGATCCACCCCCTAATTGTCTGGTCATTTTCACTTTTGGTTCCTTTCTCAGATCATGATAATAATGCGAGTGCCCATCCGGTCCTTCCAAATTAAAACATTTCTTATCGGAAAATATTACTTTTTCCCATCGTTTCTTCCAGGATTCGTGTTCTTCAGCAAATCTCAACCTCGCTTCTTTGTGTTTCGCCGAAAGTGGCGGTTTTCTCAACATTTTCTTCCGTGATATTACCGGTGACGCCTTTAAAATCCTTAGAACATTACGCACGTGCATTTGTACCCCCGCCTGTTCTGCAATAACTCTCGCAGATGCAGAAGAATTATATGCACACCGCAATATCATGCGTTTATCCCGCTCACTTACAGCTTTCGGTCGCCCCTGGCCTTTTGGTTGGCCGTAATTTTCCGGATCTTTTAGGAAATTTCTAACTAAATGATCGCTTCTTCGTAACCGACGAGTAATTTCCTTCTTACTAACACCATCCTGGTACCAGGCTAGAACTTTACCCCTTTCTATCAAGGATAATTGCTTTTTTCTACCCATATTTATAAAATATAATTTCTCGCGGTGAAATGTGTACACTTTACCAGCACAACCGCTGCATATGAAGAGAAGTATCAAATTAAAACATTTTTGCTTATATTAATGTAATAAATGCGCAGGGTCTAAATTTTTGTCGCATTTAAAATTCCTATTTTGATCTGGGAAAATCTCAATTACACCTCATCAAGCAATAAATACCCAGAAATATCTATAAATGGACTATTTACATAACAAGTATTAATAACCCTCATTTACATTTTATATAATGTCTATAAACTTTGTTTCGTAAATAAAAACGATACCGCGTCTATGTTTTTGTCGGGTCATGTATATGCAATTACACTTGATGAGTGACGCCACCTTCATGTTGCTTGAAACTTTTTAGACTACCTCCATCATCATTTTACTTACCTCAGCTTAATTATAAATATCTTTGTAATTATGTAGTTTTACAGCTTTGGGGTGACATATAATATAATAAATAATAGAACAACTCGTAATTAGTTTTATTTTTAATTTAAAACTTATATCTTTACAATATTTTTAGGAACTTTAAATTATTTACATTATACACTCTGTATATTACGCGCATACAGAGACAATTAAACAATAAACACATCGAAAATAAATAAAATCCAATTTATATGCATATATGCAGTAGGTAAATAGATAAAGAGATCCAAGATGTACAAACATTAACTTTAAACTAGTATATACAATAATACGGTGCTTGTAAATTTTTATTTTTAATACAAAACCGAACTAACTAGAGTACGAAAAGTATATATTAAAAGAAAAAACAACTAAAATTTCTAAAACGAAATCGAATATTTGAGCACTAACCGCATTTGTTTTACTTCGTTATTATGTACAATACTCTTCATTTTCTTTTTAAATACATACATACGTAATCAATTCTTGACGGATGATTGTGTTTTTTTAATGAGTTTATCTTTTATACTACATATGGCCTGTACAATTGTTCGCTATCTCCAGACACTTTTCTCGGCGAGCTGTCTGTATTATGTGTTTGCGTGGAAGAACAGGGCTCTTGCTGCTGGGTCGTTTTGTTGGAGGTTGTAGGTGAATGAGATTTCTCGCTCTCTTTGGTGCTCTTGGCTTCTTGCTGCGCCTTTTTGCTTCGTTTCCATTTCATTCGTCGATTTTGAAACCAGATTTTTACCTGAAACAATTGAGAAGAATATTAACCATATTATTTCTTACAATTACAGATGGAGATGGGTTGATATTTAAGGAGTTTATGCGTTTCACAGCAATGCGTGCAAGTGCAGCAGTAATGTTAAATTTTCATTTTGAAAGCTATTACCTCTCCACAGAACTTTTGGTTAAAGACTAAATAAAAGAAGGTGTCAAAGTAGGTAAAGATCGGATCAATTTAGGGCGGTTCACGTAGTGTAAAAGTTATTAACGCTGTGAATACAAACTTTTCAACATATCCTTATAAGAAAAATAAACATGCTGTTAACAGGTTGCTAACTTATTTATTTACTAAAATATTGGCAACCCCCAGGCTGCAGTCAAAACACATTTTCAACGCAAGTTTTATTATCAGCAGTATGGAGCACTGCAGATTTCACTCATCACTTACATTGATCGTGATGGTCCTGTTACTTGGCTTACAAGGATTCCAGTCTCTACATTTTCCAACAATTATTTATGGGGCCGGTATAAAGAGGGGTATATAAGGTAAGGTCGACACTCAGAATGCATTACTTCGATGTTGCAGCCTCGAATTAATTAGAAGAGTCATGGCGTCCCCTCATAGACGAAGCAAAACATGTTAGAAGTAAATGGCGTTAATCTTAAATACCTATCAAAAAGTTATTATAAAGTTTGGCGCGCTCCATTCGACTCACCCTGAGTCTTTGAAACCGTGTGTGTACATTATATGGTCTATGATGGAGAATTAATTAAATTGATCCTAAAAAATATCAATCAAGGAACTCTATTCAGGCATATTAACTCAACGCTATTTCTTAGAAAAACAAACAACGTTCTTCCAGCTGAATCAACAAAAATAGAACTAAACGTCAACGTAATCAAACGTAATCAAAGTAAATAAAGTAATAAAGCCATGAGAAGTTGCAGGACTAATAAATCTTAGGTTGGTTCAGAACTGTTTCGCTCTATAAAGACTAAACAAATCAGCTAAGAAAATTAAATAAATAGGATAAAGCGAGGTGATTTGTAGTTTATCAGCTAAATTGTTTTATCATAGCGCTGCATATTTGGTGGATACTAAAAACTAACTAAAAAAAAAATTTAACTGTTTCCTTCGCGAATTGAAACCACTGAAGGGAAAAATCTGAAATTTTCTTCAATGCAACTATAATTTTTTTTTGTTTCAATACAGACTGAATGAATAACTTTTCTTATTAGATTTTAGATGGCAGCACATGTACTGCCATCAATTGAGTATATAGTCAATTGAAAAAATACAATGTCAACAAACTAAGTCACTATGATAGAATGGCTAATACAAATCGAGTTACCGAGGATGCGGTGAGCGAAAGGGAAGTGAAATATATGCATTACAGTAGATCCTTTGCTACTTTCGGCTAAATTGCACCAAATGCTGTTTTTATTTATAAATTATTTGACTGCTTCTTAAACATTTTAGCTAGGATTATACAAACTCTTCACTTGTTTTTATGATAAGAATTATTTTAGAAAATCTCTGCAAAGATAATGGTGAGTTAAACCTTACAAATGTGTAGCATAAATTGCAAAATATATCTAGGAGATTGCTTGGATTTAAAAAAGAAATAGTAAAATTTACCTAGCACGACTCTATCACACCATAAGATGGCAATCTTACAAAATTAATGGTAATAAAAAAAGCATGCTGAGCTAGAAGATTGAAATAATTTATTATAGTTTTCACTACAATATCGCTTCATCACACTATGACTTCAACAGTATCCTACCTGTTGAAATAATAAATTATTTGAATCTTCTAGCTCAGCATACTTTATTCTAACAAATCAATTTATTTCTCTTAAAATTTTGTTGTACTGCAGATTTAAGACGAGAGTAAAAGATTTAATGTTGAGGCTTAATTGCCGCTATAATTGTATTCTTCTTTTACTTGTTTTCCTCATTTTACTTCTGCTAAATCAATCCAATTTATTACGATGAATTGAATGGAATCAAATGAAAAATTAAATTTTCTTTCGTTAATTAAAACCAAACCAAGAAAACCGAAATTTGTCACTACTCGCCCACGGAAGCCAATATATTAATTATAAAAAATATTATCAATACTGTCCGACATCGATGATAATTCTTGAATATTGTTGGATTGTTGATGACGTAATAGGTTCCTGCATAAAAAATATACAGGGTTCGGCAAAAGCAACGCATTAATCTAATATCTCTGTAGGTATAATCTTTAGAAAAAAAATATTATTAACAGCTTATTTGGCAAGTTATTTTCTATTATTTTCCACCATTTGTGATTTTTTTCGAACGATTTCTTGTGACTTTTCGAAGATTTGGAATATGTATAAATGTCTTTATATGTATTCATGGGGTTAGATAACAAGAAAAACCTATCAGCAAAACATTATTGATTTTATCCGATTTATGTATTGGAGGGAATCTAGTTAGAAGAATTATTGACCTATCTCGATGAAATTGTTCGCAACGTAAAAGTGTTTTTTTTTTCAATAGTTTATATGGAAAATGGCGAAATTAACTACGACTGCAAGGAACGAAATCCTTATAATGGTTGGATATGGTGATAGTCAACGTTTAAATAACAAGGTTTATTCAACAACGTTCATCCGGAGCGAACTCCTATGGCCCAATCAACAGTTTCGAGATTGATTGCTAAATTTAGAGAAACGGGCGATGTTATAGATATTCCTAATGTTGGGCCTCCCCAAATCAAGCACTAATGAAAACCGATTCCTAGATGTGTTGCTTACTGTAGCGCGTAATACAACTAAGTCTGTCACTGAAATTGTTGCTCGAATATTGAGAAAAAAAAGTACAACCCCTCTAAGGTACATCTCCTTAATGAGCTTAACGAAGATAACCAGGATAGGTGAATGCAGTTTTGTAGAACAATGACGGAAATGTCTAATAATGATCCAAGTTTTTTTCAACAATATTTTATTTTCTAACGAAACTACGTTTGGTCTTAACGGATTTGTAAATAAGCATAACTGCCGCTATTGGTCGACTGAGAATCCACATTGGATGAGGGAACATCATACATAGCATCCCCAACAACTGAATGTGTCAACTGGCATTGTTGGGCAGCATTTAAAAAACAACTTAATATTAAATGGCTACTTAAACTTACTGCGTAATCACATTGTACAATACATTTTCCTAATGGTAATTGGTCAAATATGAAAATCCCTGACAAATGGTTTCAATAGAATGGGGCATCACCACATGCATCAATATTCTACGATTTTTTTAGGGGTTTCATTGAATGAATCACCCGATGTAAATCCACCAAACGTTTTTCTGTAGGATCACTTAAAAAAAAACCATACATGGGGAAACCAAAAACTTCACCTATCACCACTTAATGGACTTCAAAATCCTATTCGCAATTTATAGATACCGTCAAGCCGTACAGGGACTTTAAACATTTAACTTAATTAATTTTTGAATTGGTTGTATTTTTATTGACTTTTAATTTTTTTTTCAATATTATTTTTTAATTTAACCTCGCCAAAACAATGCATATCCGTATTAAGAAATTTATAAGGATTCCAAAGCTGCAAATAAATACAATTTTAAAAAATATATTTTTTTGTGGCCATAAGAAAATAATTGATAATAACTTGTCGTTAATAACATCTTTTTCAAAAGTTTATATTTACAGAGATAAAGTATGCGTTACTTTTGCTGAAGACTGATATGTATTTCGAGTCAACCAAAACAAAGAAAATCTTGCGAAAGATTTCCAGCTGTAAATCTTTTACATTTTCGGTTCCCAGGTTCAACAAAATGAACGAAATTTTACGTATTTTGCCATTATTCGAACGGCTTTATTTCCCTTTGTAAGAAAAAAAATTAGAATATGAGCAAAAGTATTTGCTTTGGAAGGTGACACAGATTGAGGCAAATTACATTTGTACCATTGCTTCTATTCATTACTACCTATTCTGTAATGTTGAATAGATGCAATACTTTTAGGTGCTGGCGCCTCATCCGTCGAATCTTTAAATTTTTTCTACAACAATATCCCGCATGACCTTTGTACCTTTTTGTACCAAGTACTCTCAACTACCACCACTTTGATTATCATAATTTTTCATATCTTAATATTGTAACTTTATCGACCCATACCGATTATTCTCGGAAGATCTAAAACATTTTTATTCAAAAATTAAAATAGAAACAAGTTTCATATTTATCCAATGTGATATACGCTAATATCATGTTGCCTATTTTAATATTCAATATTTACCTCTAATAAGGTACAAAATACATCTATTATTGCGCAAAATTCTAATCGGAATCCGTGCCCGTATTAATATCGAGCAAATAGAAAATTCTCAACGTCAAATTATCTGCGATAAACACCAAATGGGATTTACATTTCGCCGTTTATTTTGCTTCGATTATTTATCTCTATGCATGCACTATATTCATAAGATTATCATGAAACATAAATGATGTTTCACAATAATCACAATAATAGACTTTAAACAGTTGTTTGCATGTAGGCGTTGGTTTCATCAGAACGGTATCATAGTTGAATACAGTTTACCTTTCAAAATGCAATGTTTACAAATTCGCTATTTACAGATGAGTATTGATGCAACTATAGCCATTAAAAAGGTGCATTATGCATACAAACGTAACAATAATTTGATTCATTTACTTCCTGTCTTTCGTTAAATGTAAGTTTTAGATAGGCGAGGCGTTATTCGATGCTAATCGCGCGATGTTACGACATATTAATGTTCTTAAACTACCAAGAGGTGTAACAAATGACAAATATTAGTTGGGAATATCTTTTTTTGATAAACATTATGTTTACACATTTTATTTGTAAGGTGTTTGTTCTCAAACAAGGGAAACTTGCGAAAGCCGATGCAGAAGATTGAGAAAGATATGTATATTCTTCATCCCAAAATCGTTAACGTTATAAATGCATTTAATAAATGGGCTCATTAAAAACCATTGAAGATTGTTTTTACTACAATTAAATGAATTTGTTAAGGTATATTATAGTAGTTTATTTGGTTTGTTTAAATAACTGAAGGAAAGCAAAACATTTTTCTCATTGCTAATATCATGAAAGATTTTACACGAGGGGAGTTCCATAATTACCTGACCTCAGCAAAATATAACGCTGTTAAAGTTGAAATAACTCCAGTTTTCGTAAAAGCACCTTGACAAGGGTCCTATCAAGTTTTCAAACAGATACGTCAATTAGTTTACGAATGACTGCCATTTAATGTGTACAACTTCTGTGATTTAACAGCAAAGGAAAAATGGTGGAACACGGTGAAGTTTGTAGGTACTCTACATCTTTGTTATCGACCATAAAATATTAAAAAGCTGAAATTAAATGCGATCGTACGAGATTTTTGACAAAGAATGTTCAGGTCGTCCAAATGGGTCACTACATCAGAAACTGTTGAGAAAATTCAAGATTTCAGAACAATAATCTTGATAAAGAGGAAAGAATGCGTGGTAGCTCTGAAATATATCAGAAGCAATCTTTTGACAAAATAGATAAGTAGAAATCATCTTTGCAAGTGAATCTGGATTTGATGTTTTCGGTTTAAGCAATGGAGTAACAATTTAGATAAGGAAAATTTATAGTAAAGATTGCCAATGCCGTCTGCAGTTTGGCAAGGGTATACCTACTAAACCGCACATGTAGAACTATTATCTATTTATTTATGTACACTCCCTGACAAAAACTTAGACGCGGTAAGATGTTTTACGGGTTTTAATGGTTACAACATTTCTTTACGCAACTAGCAAGATATCTAATTAAGTTTTTATTCTTAAAAGTCACTATTGAAATTTTCAGTTCCTGTACCGTGAAATATTGACAGCCTCCGCCATAAACGCGACGTGCCAATTCACCCCACATGTTTTCAATAATGTTTAAGTCTGGTGACCGTGCCGGCCACTGTAAAGTTTTAATATTTTTCTCTTTAAACCATTCAGTAATGGTTTTTGCTTTATGAATTGACGCGTTATCTTGCTGAAAAACAAAATTGCGCGCGGCCCATTGGTTTCTAAAACGTAGAAGATTGTCACGCAATAAGTCTTTATACGTCACAGATGTCATTTTGTTTGTGCAAAACACTATCCCACTTTTATCGCGAAATCCAATCGCTGCCCATATCATCACAGATCCACCCCCTAATTGTCTGGTCATTTTCACTTTTGGTTCATTTCTCAGATCATGATAATAATGCGAGTACCCATCCGGTCCGTCCAAATTAAAACGTTTCTCATCGGAAAATATAATTTTTTCCCATTGTTTCTTCCAGGATAAGTGTTCTTCAGCATATCTCAACCTCGCTTCTTTGTGTTTCGCCGAATGTGGCGGTTTTCTCGACATTTTCTTCCGTGATATTACCGGTGACGCCTTTAAAATCCTTGGAACATTACGCACCTGCGTTTGTACCCCCGCCTGTTCTGCAATAACTCTCGCCGACGCAGAAGAATTGGATGCACACTGCAATATCATGCGTTTATCCCGCTCACTTACAGCTTTCGGTCGCCCCTGGCCTTTTGGTTTGCCGTAATTTTCCGGATCTTTTAGGAAATTTCTAACGGAATGATCGCTTCTTCGTAACCGACAAGCAATTTCCTTCTTACTAACACCATCCTGGTGCCAGGCTAGAACTTTACGTCTTTCTATCAAGGATAACTGTTTTTTTTCTACCCATATTGCAAACACTTTATAAAATATAATTTCTCGTGGTGAAATGTGTACGCTTTACCAGCACAACCGCTGCATATAAAGAGAAGTATCAAATTAAAACATTTTTGCTTATATTAATGTAATAAATGCACAGGGCTTACATTTTTGTCGCATTTAAAATTCCTATTTTGATCTGGGAAAATCTCAATTATCTCTCATAAAGCAATAAATACCCAGAAATATCTATAAGTGGACTATTTACATAAAAAGTATTAATAACCCTCATTTACATTTTATATAATGTCTATAAACTTTGGTAAATAAAAACGATACCGCGTCTATGTTTTTGTCGGGTAGTGTAGTTATATATTTTATCGTTTTAATGTTAATTAGAGAGCAATAAGTGAAGTACATAAGAAGAAATAAAAGAAGATCACCTTCATTTGTTTTAGATAAAATTCCAAAGAAAAATTTAATTTGTAAGTTATTGAAGTACTGTACTACAATACTTGTCTGCATAATCAAATTGAGAATTTCGAACAGAATATTGAGAAATACATCAAAAATTGTTTATTCTAAAATAATAGGAGGGTAGAGTAAAAACGATCACTGGCGCTATTGAGATTTTACGTTTAAAACATTATTTTTGTAAAATTTAACATTTGTTATTGTTAAAGTAGGAGATAGCGCAGAAATCCGGCGAGTAGCTTGCTTACGGTGAACGTTTAAGGAAAGCAATTTTACGTAGAGGTCTTCGTTGGATCATTATTTACAGCCCTAACATAACAACAATGCCTCGAATCGTGAAAGTCGACCAACAACTCCAAAAAACATCGTTGCGCACAGCATCGATGTTGGGAATCTACCGTGAGATAGAAGCATCTTCAGGTATATCGAGGGCTGTAATAGATTCGATTTTAGGAATGAAAAAGATCTGTTTTCAACGAATTCTACATACAACTTGATCCAACCATAAAAAAGGCTTGTGCCAGGAAATGCTCAAGAAGTTCGGCAGAGGAACCATATACAACAAAGCAATAGGTAACGAATTCGTATGTGCCGGAAACTAAGCAAGAATCCCAAATAAACCGAATCCAACAAGAATTGTTCGTTCACCAAGCACATTCAGGAAAATGATACTTGCTTTTTTTTTATTGTGCTGGATGTGTCACAAGCATCGAATTGGAGGATCGATGGTCAGTTAATACTGAATTGGTATACAATATGTAATTTGTTTGCCGGAAGTCATCGATGAAATCAGGAAAAACAATCGACAACATCGCATCATCTACTATTATAAACAATTGATTATTTTAAGGACAAAAACATCGAATTAATGTAATTGTCTCATTGCCTGTATTCACCTGATTCGCCACTTAACGACTTCTTTTTATTCCCGAATATCAAACGAAGAATGCAATTGTTATCATCTCAAAAAGCTGTTCAAGCCTTCAAAGATTATGTTTCGGAAATATCACCTTCAGAGTGGAAAAAATGTATCGGAATTGGTTCCAAATCAAATTTTATTTGGAAAAAGAATAAAAGGAATTCCTTCATTATTTTTGTAAAAGCTTTAAAGCTATATCTCGCAATTTACTTTTCTATGGTTCTAGCCTTTGTGTGGCACATCCGATAAATGATCTAAATTGTTTCAAATGAAAAGGAATCTTGTTTGAAATGAATTTTTAATATTTGACGACAGAAATAACGAAATCTATAAAGTTTAAATACTGTAACACGAAAACCATCACTTCAGTTCTGAAGAAGAAATAGCACAAACGTGACTAATCGCATGGATTAAAATCTTATTAGAGCAAAAATTCGCGCTTTTGGGAAAGACTGTGCCTATATTACGTCACACCTGCGATACCTTCAAGAAAATAATATATTCCTTTTTTTTCGCAATACGCGATAAAATTCACCCGAAAAAGAAGGATCACGTTCGCATCGAGTGTATTTGTATAGATGGATACCGGAACGTGTTGTTGACTTTTTGCGCTCAGTCTCCGGAGCCGTTGCTCCGGGTCGAACGACGAATAGTCGTTATAGAGCCGGTAACCGGTTACGACGACGGCGCTCGCCTCCATACGGAGACGTATTTGAACAGGAGCGGGTGGGAGCGGAGGAGGACGAGGCTGAAACCAAGAATCAACTGTAATAAAATCAGGAAAGCGCGCTCAGACATGATAAATTTACGTCACATTTCGAGCAGTTAGTCATCGCAATCCTAAAATATGACTTCTGTCTGTTTGTTTGGAGTTGTACTTAACTCGGCCATAACTTCTGCTGCGAACGAGATTCGTAGTAGTATAGGAGAGGATGCACGTTGTGCTGACGTCGGTTTTTCGATGCAAGATGGCTATTCCTAATTTTAAGTTGGTGATATCTTTTCGTATGAAAGCTTTACAGTTGATGCAATTTAATTATATTGATAATCGCAAGATTGTCATTATCAAACAATCTCTTTGATGAGACTGACTGTTGACTCTTGTTTTGCTCTGCTTGCTGACCAAAAGCTTTTCAGGTCAACCTCCTAATTTTAACGGAACTAAAATACTTTGAAAATCTTATACAGTGAGATAAACCTGCCACGAGTTATAATAACCAAGTTTTATTTGTTTTGACTATTGAAACAGATAAATTTCATTCTTTACGGTGGAAGAGGAATTCAAATCAATTCAATTCCCCACATATTTAGAAGGGAAAATGTCAATTAATGCTGGATTGTTTCTTAATGGTCATATATCTCCAAAGTCGGACGACATTTTAAAAGATTACGAGTGGCAAAAAGAAATCTCATCTGGGAGAGTTTAATAGATCTATGGAAGACGTACACTACTTTATTTTTCTTAATTCCTGATAACGATGTAAATAGAAAAAATCAAAAAATCGTCAAAATTTCGGGGGTAGCTTTGTTTAACTTTGTCGCGTATCTTAACACTAAATTTTGCTAATTAACATTGGACCACGCTGCATATTTGGAATAACGAAAAGGTTTTATCGTTGAAATAAATATTTTTAGACCCTTCCAAGCACATGTTTTACTTTTTGATTAATTATCGAACTTCATTCTTTTCGATCGCTTTTTATCGTTGCGATACGTCCTAAAAAAATGTCGTGCGCTTCGACCTTCTTTGAACATACACTCGCAATATTTGCAACCAATACTGTAACATATAACCGGACAAAGATCTAAGTGAAGTAGAATTGAAGGAAATAATAAAATTACTTCAAAAATTCTACCTGTCCGCAAACACCTTGACAGCGCTTCAATTCATCCTCTTCCGGCGCTGTTGGCGGTATCCCCTGTTTAATATGTTCGCAAGTATCACCGGGTCTGCACGCATCTGTATTTACGTGTCTTGGTCGCCGTCTAGTAGAAGTCGCCTTGTCGCAGTATTGCAGACTGAATTTTGACGAAATTATTTTCTTCAAGTGAAGCTTCTCCTTAGGTACCTGAAGCGTCTGCACTACCTTCTCCTCTTCGCTTGGTGCGTGCATCCGTATAGTCATTTCCGTTGTTTCAATCTCTGCGGCTTTCCAATCTTTACGATCGTTGGTTAGCATTTTGAGCAGATAATCCAATTTCGGTTTCAATTCGTTCACCGAGGATCTTAACGTTTCTATGTCTTCATCTAACCCGGAACCGCTTTTAGCCAGGATGTCATTTATGAGTTCCCTGGTCTCTTTGCAAGATTCAGATTCTTGATTTGCTTCTTCGTTGGCATGTTCGCTGATATATTCAGTGCCCTCTTCGTGTGACATTATAAATAAGCGTTTCGATTTTGGTATTATGTTACTTATTTAAGAAAGGCGTTTTATGGGTGTTAGCCATATTCTTGATTGAAGGGTACTAAATTTTGCAGTCAAATCAGTCAAGCTGTCATATTTGACTTGAGAAATTTTGATAACCTACAGATGATTTGGCGCGAATACATAGGTCTGGTGTGATTTGTTTTGTCGAGTGAACCGTCAGGTTACAGAATACACCCTGTACTTCTTGCATCGATTATTGCAGTCTTAGTCAATAAAATGGAGCACCTGTAGCGGCTGTCCGAAAATAACAGTAGCCAAAGAAGGCCGCCTATTAGAGAAACTTCTTCTTTGGGGTAGGAACAAAACTTCTTTGCAGCTGTCTGCAGAAATTAATACAGACGGTGTTATTTTCCGAGAGCAACAAAAAAAGAGCTGTTTAGGATAAATTTTGCAAAATCCGGTTGTCCGTTGCCTGGTTATAGCCAAACATCGTATTGACACTGGGCCTATGATTGAACTTAATTATGCCAGATGGAGACATTCTAAGATTATTATTTATGATGTTGAAGGAACCACCAAGTTGGAGAATGTATTCAAGAAGAAGACTCAACTAGCAGACGCAATAACCACGTTACTTTGCTTAGGGTCCCAAGTCGCCAGGGGATCGAAGACCGATAAGCTGCCCAAAGTAACAACGAACATGCTTTTCATTGGTCCTGACGCCCATTATGATCTCCAAGAGAGCAAACAAGTAATTAAGACAAGGGGGCTTCGTAGTGGGAAGGTGTTCCAAGAAAAAAACAAGCGAAAGTATTCATGTCAGGCTCGCCAAAGACAGCAGAAACTACACTAAATATCCCCCAAATATGCCCCAACCGTAATAATAATACTAATAAATAATAGAAAGCAATTAGTTTATCAGCAAGAAAAAATCGCTCGTCTGAATTGGGAATCGAACCGGAGTGTTACAGATCGATCGTTGATAAACAGATTATATATCATTTAATTTCATATTTAAAATAAGCTACTTCTCACAAGTTATATAACAGCAAAATCAAACAAGTGCTTGCCATAAAATACAATAAGATTGATTGATTGAGAATGGTTGGAAAGCATAGCTTACCTGCGTTTCTGTTAACATTAGACTAGTCGCGACCTCGAACCTTTTAGGCCTGGACAGATATTTGTTTTGTCTGAATTGCTTTTCGAGTTCGAGTAATTGTTGTGAGGTGAACGCTGTTCTGGGTCTTCTCGTCTTGCCTAGCAGGGCGTGACCTGGACCACATCCTACAAAGAAGAATGACAAATAAGCATAGAATATGTGATTATGTGATTATTAGTGGATTTCAAATGATTGGTTCCTGCGTACAAAACAAATTGGAGGAGTCGTGAGCACGAAAACTAATGGAACTAGTGTTTTTTTCTAAGTAAGTAAATAAGTATTAATTTATGTAACGTATAGTATAGCATATATAAACGTGAAAATAAACGAAAAAGTAATGTAGAAAAATTCTTTTTTCAAATAACAAAAAAGAACCAATCAATAAAGGTTTGCATTAATAAATTTTGGGCAATTTTTTAGAACCTCTTTCATTTCTCTAATCATGGATGGTAAAGGATCTTTATAAGGTCCTAATGATAAATTATTGAAATAATCCGGCTTGTCCAAAATGACTATTCTGTTCCCTTCATCTGCTTTTAAATAAAAGCAATTTTTATTTCTGAGGCCCTCAATAGTCCTGAGATGGCCTGTGTACTTTCGTAAACTATTATCTATATTTCATGTTCGTTTTTTAATTTATTTTACCCTGTTTTCTGGGAACATCCAGTATGCTACTCTATATTCATGAGCAAATCAAGCATCCTTTACAACAGTTCTTCTATCACACTTATAACAATTGAATTTTTATCTAAATTTAATTCTGAACATCCCATTCACACCAACAGCTGATTCACCATCGTCAAACATTCATCACTTGTCAAAACAACAAAACAAACGAATTAAAAAGTCCTCGCCGAAGTCTGTAAATAAAAGTACCGGCAAGCACTTGCTCCGAACTTCTCCAATCGTGGTCATCAACGCTAATAACAAAGCACCTCCGTGTACATACGTACAATCGACCAAATTAAAGTTTCCAAACGAGATTCGAACATCCGTGTCGCATCGATTCGCAATAGTTGTTTAGAAGATTAGTCCTTTTAGCGGCACAGGCGGATGGTTAGGACGACAGAGGACTCAAAAGAGGGGAGAAATTAGGGGTGTCGTTAAATGTATTAGGATATTAAATTATCATGACAATGGCACAATCAGAGGGTTCCGGTGATAAATATACTACAAACATACGGCCCTTCTGGCCACAGGTTTTATGCGCAATATGGTGACAAATTAGCAGCGTTAGGTTCGGTTTTAGGCGAACCTTTGCTTACTTGCTCGCTTGCTTCATCACCACCGCCACCCTGCACCATGAATAACTAAATAAATATCGCGACGACAAATGAGATAAAGAAATGGAACAATAACAACGGAGTTCTGTTGTGTTTGAACAAGCAGGCACTTTAAATGCTGTTATTCTTGCGGTTTACTTCCTTTATTCGTGTAAATTATCAATAAGTATCTACGAAAAAGAATTCGGTAACAACAATTCATCTAGATTGATATAAGTAAAGGTAAAATTAATTATTTTTAATTGGTTATAGCAGTATTGAATTTCATACCTTTCCAAAGGGATACCCATAAGCATACAAATATAGGGAAATAAAGTTTTCGACCTTAAGAGGTTGAAAAATAATGTTATTCAATGCTCTAGGATATGCAATACAACACTATAGATATTGTAAAAAAGAGAAAATTGAGTGTTGGTGTATTAATTACTGAAGATCCCACTGAAATCAAACAATTGCCTCTGCCCTGTTCCGACCCGTTTAGACCTATTGTGGTTGTTTTAATTATTAAGTCGTTTAGGTCAGCTTCTTTACGAGACCCAACGGTTTTGATAGAATTCGCATGATTTAAATTTAATTATTGATATTTTTTTGAGCAAACTTTTTGATGAACTATCTCCACTAAATAGGTTGGCTGTAAATTTAGGGTTGTCTTTGACTTGGAATTTCCACCAGTCTTGAAACTTGTTTTCTTTCCATTGTTTAATATTTGCTTTAATTATGACTTGACTACTTTGTCAGTACAGCCCAATAATGAGTCTATGTAGACTTGGAATACTGTTAGACTTAGCTGTTCTTGGTCTAATTCCATTAATTCCGATATCTATTGTGCGCCAGATAGAATCCACATCAAAAGGCGGACCTCTACGTTATGCAAATCTTACAAGTCTGTATTTTGGACTGTCTTTACGCCTTTGTCCACTGTATTGCTGAATATTTTAAACCATAATCGGTAGATTGTAACTTGTTAAACCCATAACCTGTGATCAAAACTGGAGACGGAAGAGTCATTTACAATTTGAAGGTTATTTCATGGACTACCATGTAAAGAAGTAGAGGTGGTTTTACGAATAGGAGACGATAAGAAACCTAGCATGATTCATTGGAAATATTCATATATTCTGCGTCAGTTCGCCGACAACCCTCCACATATTTTGCTGGGCTACATAATAAGCAAAATAAAAAATAGATACTGTGATGCATTTATCCAGAAGTTCAGATGGAAAATGCTTAAATATAAAGACCTGAAAAAGTCTACAAAAACCTGAAAGACTTTGCTTGTACAAACACCTATTAAACAACAGCTGAGGGTCCAAGATGACCGAAATTTTCAAAAATATCTTTCAGCGCATGCACCAGAATATTTTTAGCGCGTCAACATGAAGATCTTCATGTTAACGCTTGAAAATTTTCAATCTACCCTTGCACTACTTTAATTTTGACACAAAACTATTTTAATTACAGCATGAAATGCGAAATTCATTTTTATCATTGGCGGGATAGCAGAACATTACTATTTCTATATACGGGTAACACATTGTATTGCGTTACTAAAAAATAAAATCAAACAATTCAACAAACGGTCAACGTAAAAGGCAATTATGATATTTTTACAAGCGATTAAAGCATAACGTATTATACCTCCCCCGAATACATTCGTATATATTAATAGAAAGGGAGGGTATTTTATGTGTATAACGCAATTATGGTTATTGGGCATCGTGTGTATATCCTTACGTACTTAACGTACATTTGTTCTAGTCGAATTCGTGTTGGACGTGTCTTCGCATTGAGCCGATGGATTATGCAATCGTAAACGGGCGCATTTAACTCCGTTGACACACGCGGTCTATTCACATTTTCAATGTCCGTTTGTCAGATGTAACCGTACGAGTGACAGGTGATTGAAAGAAAGCATTTCGCTGTCGGTAAAAATAAACAAAGAGGTAGCGTTTACGGTAGGAAGAATGGTAATGCCATGGTAAACAGAGATAAAAAAAAGATCTGCTTGTCATAGGTGATTATCCTAACCGCTGCCTTTCGGTTTTAAGTTTGCTTTAAGATTTGTTGAAATTTTAGTTTAAAACCGAAAAGGGTGTAGAAGAAATGAAAATATCGTGAAATTGCAATTTCACTTCGCCGGCTTCTTTTTTTTTCTGAAAATCAACTTATTCTATTGCTTAGATGGATTTCATATTGTTGATTCCATTTTAATTAAATAATTTACATATTTAGGCGAGAACCTCATGACTTGTTTAGGGAAACTAAATTAGAACTAAAAAAAGAACGACGTACACGTAACGCTACAATGGTTTACATAAGCGAGTCCTCCCTTTTTAGTCCCCCATTTCTTATTTTCGGAGGTTTTATTCAGTAAATAATCTCGGTGATTTCTTTTTACATTCATTTCCAAGTCTAAAGTAGTTTAATTTTCTCATCTCAAATTAAATATGGCTACTAAGCCAGGTCCAGTGGGGAACGTACACATTACAAGGTTGCAAATGCAGAGCGACGACACTTCGCGATGATGCTAGGCGGCACACCCTAACATTTTATATGAATTAGAGTAATTAATTTTATTTTAAGTCTAATAAGTGTAATATCACATGAACATACTGTAATTATCGTTATTTTCAATAGGTTTAGCTATGTTAGCTACATGTAGGGTTCGTATAACTTGCTATATCTCATCATTGAACATTCCAAGCCATAAATCACGAAATTTATTGAATAATGAAATCAAGGGTAATTTTCTAGAAAAATGCAACGTATGTTAAAACTTCTCTTTCTTAGGTATTCTCAACTACTGTGTAAGACTTAATTAATCGAGACAAGTTATTGCTTAAAATATAATAATATAATTCTACATTGCTTTCACAATGTGATTTCACTTCTTGTTTCCCCGCAACTGCAATCAAGTTTTGTGGCTTCTGGGAAGTGGACAATCTTGTAGTTCTTGTACAACTACACGTCACCATGTCTTCTTGGTTTTCTTTTCCTTGGCATAATCGATGAGGCTCTGCTTCTTAAGATCGTTTTCAATTTGATCATTTCCAAACATCTTGTTTTAAATTGCTTTTTTTAAGGGGCAATTACTAGCCGTTGAGCAGGAGAGAGCACCGTTTGGTGCATAAAGTGCTCTAGTCGGTGAGCAGGGCCAATAATTGCTTTTTGGCTCTATTAAACCTCTCTGCCACCAGCTCTGTGTGAGGGTAACAAATAAGTCGTTGATCCGACGTAAGTTTTAAGTACTTGTTCAATTTTTTTCAGTTTAATCTAGCTCCGTTTACATTAAGATGTATATTGTCGGCTGGGAGTGTTCTTTTTTCGTAAATCGAATCGCGATACATCTAATGTCATCAGTAGCCAAATTCCACCGCTGCGCCCAATCTGTTACCTCGCCCTGGAGTCTTTTGACGCGGTTCTCGTTGGGCATAGTCATGAATATGGCTGCATAATCTGCGAATGTGGTTGCCCTTGTCTTGGGATGGTTATGGATCTGAGCCTTGGGAGATGCTCGAGCACCACCTACTGTAGTATAGGTCAAAATGTGTATCTAAGTGTTTTTGATATTAAGATTATATTGAATTCGCTACTTTCATTGTAAACGTGGTCGATGGATGTGACAATGACAGTAATCTTGAGCCGCAATAGTACACAATTTCGTCTAATATACTTTCAGGATAAATATGAAATTAGTCCCTTAGATTATCTTCAAATTAAACAGAAATTCCTGAAAAAATTTGAACTTCTTTAACATTTAGCTGTATTTCGCCTGCGAACTTCTTTAATTTCACATGTATTATTCCACTAATATTTGCTATGATATGCAAATAACGCTTACCCTTTTCTAATATTATCACTGGTATTATCAGACACGATGCAATTTTATCAAATTCCTAATATTGCACCGAACGTCAATACCTGACATTATCTAACTTAAGCCTATGGAACTTTTGAGGGTTTGTGGAGCCATGCAACGACCGCTAAACATTCGCTGCTTCCATTAATTAATACAAATTTGCAGTTTAGCATTTAAGTCAAAGTCAAATAATGGGATCTCTGCAGCGTTGCAATTGATATTTGCGTAGACACATATGAATGCATATATCCTAGGAAACACATGTTGAATATCGAGATAAAAGCACATATTTGCTGAAATATGAGATATTAGAGTTTTCATGTTTTTACAGAGGTTAGTAATGTACGGAAATAGAATATTTTGAAATCACTAAAATTTCCCAGTAATTCGAAGAAAGGAAGACATATTTGAAGAATATGGACATCTCAAATCACAAGCTACATTTAGTGATAGTTGAAGTGGCTGAAGCACTCAAACGTTAGCTAAGCTATTATCTTCAGCAGTAAGGCTAAACCAATAACCTACTTTAAAGCTAGTCCCCTGCTTCTTTTCAAGCATATGTTAAACAACACTAGATTTGTCACACCTTCTGAATTTAAAATGAGCCAAGTGCTCTTTATAGCCAACTGATTAATCTTTTTGTTCGCCAAATATATACTTGATCGCAATCCTTTATAAGAAGCATTTTTCAATACTCAGATTGTTTTTACAACGTTCACACCATTCTCCCAGCGTATCAAAACCACAAGTTCCCTTGTGTTATGAAGTGATGTTATTTCTGAGAAGATTTTAATGTCATCTACGTAAGCAAAGGTCGGAAGAATGATTTTCAAAAGTAAATTATTAACGTAAAGCACAAACAATAATGGCGACAGATTCGAGCCCTGAAGAACACCAGAGGTAAGCAGAAAGTCATTAGAACAGTAACTATTATAAGTAACATAAAATTCTCTGTTTCAAGTACGATTTCAGGAGACTGACCGCAGATGAAACAAAACCGAAGGAGCTCAGCTTCAATAACAACAACTCATGCTTAATCATGTCGAAAGCTTTGGAAAAATTTGTATATCTCACATCAGCTTGACCACTTCTCTTCAATAAAAGTCATTAATGCCTATTCACAGCTCAACTTAATTAGTTAGTGATAAGGAGTAAGGTAAGAGATTATAATCACTAAAAGGAGCGTTATCCTCTGAGATGAAAACTGAAGAAAACTCATTAGAGAAAACGTTAGCAATATCATAATCATACTCGGTTATAAATCCTCTTTGATCACTAATCTAATTGCAATTACTTCTCAATTTATTTTAGAATAATTTGATAGCATTATTAATAAAATAATTTAACTTCGATCTAACAACAATTCTGCCATCTCGATTGCCGAAACAACATATGTAATACCACTTTCGCGTCTCATAATCCCATTTAATTAATTTTCCCAATACATTTGATGAAATAAATAATCGCTAACATACATAAAACGTCAAATTTCGGTACCGAGCATGATCGATTCAACCCGTTTCGTCACTGCTATCGTACCCTATCGCCATTTTGATTGATAATTGAACTAAATTCGTTCGTTTTTTTTTTCGTGCCATTTGTCTGGCCGCCAGATAAAAAGGGGGGACGATATTAATAACAATAACACAATAACACAATGATCGAAATTGCATGGAAATGCGAATGCCATTATCGCGATCTAACGGCTCGTCGATCACTTCAAATCTTTCCAATTATTTAGATTAGCTTAATCCTGTTTAGAGGTGGTGATAAGGCTTTCTGGTCCATTTGGTTTAAAGGGCGTTCAGCGATTAGTAATTGTGTACGGTAAAAAATATATTATCCTTTATCGTATTAATGTTAATTGCCATCGTAGCAGTTTAAGATTGAAAGATTGTTTAGTTGGTTGTTTGGCCACTTATCTAATATCTACGAAGAGGTTTTGAAATTCAACGCGTTGTATCTGTTTTTTTTTTTTATTATTTTAATCTATGTTTTCTACCTTATCATCCTCTTTTAGTTTTTTTTTTATTATTATTATTTAATATAAAAAAAAAATAAAAAGGAAAGTAAACATTTTTTTTTACTTTAATCTTCAATCTCAATGAAATTATTGTCTTGATACGGACATTTGATGCTATTGAAAAATTTATTGAGAAACGAAGCTTCCTACACAACTTATCAATAATATGGTATTATCAATTAGCTGGGTTTTATGTTTATTTAGCTTTTAAATTGTTTATTCCAGCTTTAGATTCAACAGATTCTGAAAGTGTATCTAGGAGTTGCTCGACTGCAGTTGAAGGAGTTGGCGCAACATCCCAAAACGCATTTGGTCACTATTTACATGAATTATACAAAAGGAATGGTCCCAAGAGTAATCCTCGAAATAGTCCATAGTTTACTGAAATAAAATCAATAAAAGAAGTAACCAATCTCCTAGCAAGAATTAAAAAAGAAAACTGACACATTATGCAAGGCTTATCTGCATCGCAATCAACAGCAGAACGCTAACTAAAATATTTTTTTTTGAAGCGCAAATAATTAGCATGTGATAGTAAACTCTTGCAGCCAAGATAAGATCACAAAATGGATCTTTAGTTGAGTAACGTCCGCAAATTAAAGATGCACTACTACAGAGAGAACTATCTAACCCCAGAGTCAAAGTGAAATCTTGAGCGTGTGGCCATTTAGCTACAAAATGGGTACCTAAAACTACTCTTCTTAAAGAGAAAGAAATATATGATCGCTTCTAAAGTTTTACTGAAATCATTGCCTCAAAATTCAAACGAAAGTCGGGGATATAAATATGTTTCTTTATCATAATTTTTCATTTGAAACAGATTCAATGGAATTTCGTAGGAAACGCTGATCACTGTTTCAACTTTTCGGCAAGCAAGATACTTTAATTATTGTTAATTTTTCTTTATGATTTTATTTCTAAATTTGAAGCTTTAAATTAGACATCCAAGCCATTACTGTTACGGAAGAATCGAATTATCAAGTGTAGCATAACACATAAACGAAACTCAGCATAATATAAAATTAGAAATCCAAGAATGTAATTTCGCCGAAAACAACTTACGAAACCTTTGATATGGCAAGAACACATGAGAAAAGTCTACTTAGCCATTCAGCTTTGATGGATTTATTGGTATAAAACGGACACATCTTTACGAGTTGTGCTATATGTAAGAACCTTTTCTTTTCCTTTAGTTCATCAATAATATGGCAATTTAACCCACAACACTTGGATAAAATATTCATCCTAAACGAGATACAGAACGTTTTATTTAAAAATTTAAAAGTGGTTTTAGCACTGTTATGATACGTTTAATATTTTTCGTCCATACTTGGCAGAAAGTTTATGAATGTTAGGGCACTTTAAATTCTGGCAAGATAATTTTCCCCCATTTACCACAGGCATATGTTTTTTTTAATTCCTCATTATTTTCTAAGAAAATATTGTCCTCTTATCTCATTGCGATAGTCAAAAATTTTCCTAAATGATTTAATTTTATTTCTTACTTGCATCTTGCACAGGTTTTGTCGACTTTACTATGTTTGATCATAAAAATTAATAAATTAGTGCGAACCTCTTATTAAAACAATTTTATGATTAGTAGATTCTGGTTTTTCATTGATAGTTATAGGATTGTTATAAGAGCTCTTTTTTGTGAAAATGCCACGTGATTTTTCCAATGCAAACATGCGAGATATGGTGTTTATGCACATGAAAACAAGTGACACCTCCATTGCAGGACTTAGAAATATTAGCAAGATGTAGGACGAATACAATAGCTCAGGGGCACGCAATTTTAGTGGGGATTGCTGATGATCCCCATTAAAATATCGTAACTATCCGCTTATCAACAATAACTGGAATAAGCCATTCTTCAGATTACTAAATAAAGGAAAATCACTTCACTCCACTGCAGAACTTATTATCCGAAGATTTCCTTCGACGAATGGAATTTATTACGGATAAGAGAAATGCAAATAACAATTTTGTTAGCAACATTCTTTTTAGTGATGGAAGCACTTTCATACGCAAAGACATTTTTAATTGGGGAAATTGCCACTATTGAGATGCTGCAAATCTACATCTCCATAGTTAAGATAAATGACTCTTTAGAGATACTGTAATAGGCGCCCTTAAATTAACTGGAAATTTAAATGGAGATTCATATTTACAAATTTTCCAAACCACCCTTTTTGATGAGTTGGAACAGTTGCCATTGTACCAAAGAAAAGGTATTTGGTTTATGCAAGATAACGCCCCACCAGATGTTCCCTTAATGGTGCGAAATTATTTAAATAATGCATATCCTCATAGATGAATAGGACAAGGAAGTGCGTCCCGATTTTAACCTACTAGATTTTTATTAGTGAGAATATCAAGTCGCTAGTGTGCTTTCAGGAGAACAATACTTAACGAGAATTACGGGGGTTTTTTGGTCAAGGCACAATTGCCAAATGAAACAGCCTGTATAAGCAGTAAAAGTAGATACTTGTAAATATTTTTCAGAGTAATATGTTAGAATTAAAATGTTTTTCTCGCATCATTCGGCCATACGATTGATAACGGGAATCCACCAATTCCCGAAACAACTGCTACGAATTAATCAAATAATAACTTGTGTAATGCGGAGTATCCCGATTCTTTAGTGTTTTCTATCTAATTTAATCTTTTTTTTTTATTTAACCTTAGAGGACGAAGTTTAATCGTGACAACGAAATGCAATATCTTCTTACAGGATGCTTTCTTTACGCAAGGAACAACGTCGCCCTATTAATCTTTCTGGACGAATTCGCTATACATTTATTAGCTTTATCAGATTTCCTGCTTTTACGTTTGTACGCAACTTTTAACAAAAAAAAATAGCAGTGTAGCACCTTTAGTTATCCAATACGACGAGAATTACACCTTTTATTTTTGTAGCAATGATTGCTGTTATTGCGATTTGAAATAAATGGCTTGTAAGAACTTCATTTCATTTCGGATGATTTTACGGTAAAACGTTTAGGAACGATACGCACCAAACATTAACAGATGCTAGAGTCGCTCACAAAGGATCCAAATCCACCCCGATCTGATCCTGCGAGTGGTATGCACACCCCAGTTGTTTACGTCATTTGATTTAAACGATGCGGTTCCTATTTTGTTATCGATACATCTGATTCCTATTAAGTATAGACTCTACGCTCGTCAATTCGTATGATTTACGTAAAATTTATGGTAAATGTTGCATAAAAATGTAGATTAGTAAATATGCCGAAAAATTAACAGGTATTGATTTGCCTTATGTGCTTTTGATAAAATAATTAAATCTTATTTAATCCTTTTCTGGGAAACAAACTAAATCGTAGTTTAGTACTGAGGGTGGTAACTTAGTTACCGAAACACATATGCTACGATTACGGTAAAAGTTTATATATTCCACCTCGGTAAAGGAAGCCCATATAAAGAACAGTAAAGTACAAGGTTATCATAAAGCGGGAGATATATGCACACGGCCGTTCAGAGAAATTCGGTCGGTTGGTAAAAAACATGAAAAGGTTACAGAAACAAACGAAACTAAAAACAAAATGCAATTTTATTGTATGTACAGGTAAAAAAGACAAAAATAAATAAATAAAAAGTTATTCTGGCCTAATATAACATACTGAACATTATATTTTTTTTTCATCGAAAAAACCTCCTTTGCTGTTAATCACCGCTCGAACTATTCTAGGCATTCTTTCGATAAGTTTTGTTAAAACGGATTGTGGAATATTAATCCATTCATGTTGCAGAATATTCCGTAAATGTTCTTGTGAAGTTGGGCATATTTTTCGGATCCTCCTGTCCAGTTCATCCCACAACAACTCTATAGGGTTCAAATCTGGGCTTTGTGGAGGCCATGTCATTACTTTCAGGGTGTGCTGTTCTTCTTGCTCCTTTAGATAGTTCCTACACACTAACGCAGTGTGTTTTGTGACGTTGTCATGCATGAATGTAAAGTTACGGCCTATTATACGCAATCCTGATGGCACTGCATGATTCTGGAGTATTGCAAAATAATTTTCCTTCCTCATTACACCCTGCACTCTGCATAAATCTCCCTCGCAACAAAGGAGAAACGTCCCCACACTAAAACAGAGCTACGCCCTTGCTTCACTGTAGGCACAATGCAGTTCGGGATCACTTTTTCGGTTTTAAATCTTCGGACATAAACTCGTCGATTTTGCCCAAAAACCTCAAACTTTGACTCGTCACTCCAAAGCACGTGTTTCCAATCATCTAACGACCAATCTAGATGAGAACAGGCTCACTGTAGCCGTTTTGCTCCGTTGCCCCTACGTAATAAGGGTTTTCGAATGGCAATGCGTCCATGTTACGTTTTACCGTACCCGCCGAAACTTGTTCTTCACGGCCGCGATTGACATCGGCTGCTATTTGTGGCGCTGTTAATTTTCTATTGCGTTTGCTTAATAATATAATTCTCAAATCTTCAGCTTTTGTTGTTTTCCTAGATGCTCCAGGACGAACACGATTTTCTATAGTTCCAGTTGTCCGATATCGCTTTATGATGTCATTTACTGTTGAACTTCTCATATTTATTTTTTCAGCAATTTGTCTCCCCGAATATCCTTCTTCAAACAGCGTAATAATGCGTGAACGTTTTTCTACACTGGTAGGCTTGCCACGTGCCATTTTCAAGTAAATTTTCTTAAAACTTTCGCGTAAAAACGACAGATGCACAGCAACACACGTTTAACAGTAAAATGAAGCAAATTTATATCTTTACGCCCGTGATAAATAAACAAGAGTGATACTGCGGTATATTTCCTAAATGTATTGTTCGTTAATAATCCCCAAACGACCCGTTTCAAAAGATCGGTACTTCCGAGAAATTCTTGGAACGATAATAAAAGGGACTTTATTGTGGTTGTCGCAATATTTCTACTTTACATAATAATTTATGGCTTTAATCCCTTAGAAAGGAGTATATGCTTAATATTTTTCTAATTTTATGTATTAATAATTGTATACAGTGTGATATAATAGATTTTTATTGTATGACCGAACTTCACTGAACGGCAGTGTACTTCAACTGAATTTCTTGAATATTAGGATCCGTTGTGTCCAACATTTTTCATTTATTGAAACTGTTCAATATGACCTCCGTTTTAATGGTGTAATAGCACCAACCTCTCCTCCACAATATACATACATCGCATTATATAATATGTTGGGCTAAAACATAACAATTTTCCCCTAATACTGTCTTTTAATTCTTCCAGCGTTTTTGGTTGTTTTCCAAACACTACTTCTTTTTTTAAATAACCCCAAAACCAAAAATCTGTTGCACTATTACATTTAAAATAAGTTTATAACCATTTCCGTTTCAACCGGAAGTGTTTCGTAGGCAAAAATTAATAAGTCCGATCTATTCCGTAATTTGAGAGTTCCATTCATAACAACATAATTAGAACTTGTAACTAAGGCGTTTCATAAAAAAACCCCGCATATCAATATGCAATCACCACTAATTCGAAAATACAACAATATCGCATACTGTTGTATTGGATAACGTAGCGGATATCTGCGGAACTTTTAATTAATGGGTAAGTTCTAAAAACCTCATATTCAATTATATCGATAAGTAAAGCCCCGTAATATTTGTCACCTAAATACATACATATATTACGATAATGACGCGCACTATTTCTGAAATTATTATCTCAATCCAAGGCATATGGTTGGACATGATGAGAAATTTAATAATAAAATTGCTCGTTATGTGTTTACTGTGGATTATTCGGGATAAAAATACCGTTTTCGTTCAATAATATCGTTGTATGTATGTACGTCTATACGGCGTGGTATTAGGGAAGCGCTAGAGGGTCCCAAAAAAAGACGCATTGATTGGTGATAAAAAGTATACGTTAGGAATCGTTACGATATTAAATACGATATTCGTTTTAATTAATATTGCTCGTTATTAATTTCACTAATGGGTGGGTATTTGTTTAATACGTTAAATACGATGCTGATATACGGTTAATTTTCCAATGGTTAGGTTGTTTATCAGTTCTGTTCGTTCCACAAATAATAAATATTACATAGGCGATGATAAAAAAAGCAGCAAGCTATCTGAAAATTTGAAATTAAGGTTTTATTCATCAGTCATACTTTCTGTTTCGGCTATCCTGACGAACACAAAAATCTGGAATTGATTGCAGTGCTTCTTCACCTATTTTTCGGTACTCCTTTACATCCATCTCATTTGCCGCGAGAATTAGATGCTTATGAAACCATTTATATGAAGGAGGACAAAAATTTATTAAACCGAGAAGAAGCCCTTCTTAGCTATACTGCAGCGGTGGATTTATTATTTATACAATATAATTATAAAAAACATAGTCAGGAGGGCCACGCCTCACAAAAACTTAGACGCGGTAAGATGTTTTAAAATTTTTAAGGGTTACATTTCTTTGCGAAACTAGCAAGATATCTAATTAAGTTTTTATTCATAAAAGTAAAATAAACTTAAAAATATCTCCTTCAGTAATATATGAACTAAATAATAAATTATTACTGCAATGTTTAAACAATTTCTGCGACAAAAATTTAGACGCTCTGTTGCAAATGTAAAACAAAAATCAACAAATGAGTGATCAGTAATGCGTAGACCCTCCATTGTTCTTAATCACTTCCAATAGTCGGTTATTAATAGATTTATATAAATTTAACACATAATTTTGAGGAATATTCTGCCATTCAGTCACTATTGAAGTTTTCAGTTCCTGTACCGTGAAATATTGACGGCCTCCGCGCAATAAACGCGACGTGCCAATTCACCCCACATGTTTTCAATAATGTTTAAGTCTGGTGGCCGTGCCGGCCACTGTAAAGTTTTAATCTTTTTCTCTTTAAACCATTCAATAATGGTTTTTGCTTTATGAATTGGCGCGTTATCTTGCTGAAAAACAAAATTGCGCCCGGCCCATTGGTTTCCAAAACGTAGAAGATTGTCACGCAATAAGTCTTTATACGTCACAGATATCACTTTGTTTGTGCAAAACACTATCCCATTTTTATCGCGAAATCCAATCGCTGCCCATATCATCACAGATCCACCCCCTAATTGTCTGGTCGTTTTCACTTTTGGTTCCTTTCTCAGATCATGATAATAATGCGAGTACCCATCCGGTCCGTCCAAATTAAAACGTTTCTCATCGGAAATATAACTTTTTCCCATTGTTTATTCCA
Source organism: Oryctes borbonicus (assembly GCA_902654985.2). NCBI lineage: Eukaryota > Metazoa > Arthropoda > Insecta > Coleoptera > Scarabaeidae > Oryctes > Oryctes borbonicus. Next base: position 2,145,933 of record LR736869.1, read on the forward strand.
GGATACGTGTTCTTCAGCAAATCTGAACCGCGCTTCTTTGTGTTTCGCCGAAAGTGGCGGTTTTCTCAACATTTTCTTCCGTGATATTACCGGTGACGCCTTTAAAATCCTTTGAACATTACGCACGTGCGTTTGTACCCCCGCCTGTTCTGCAATAACTCTCGCCGACGCAGAAGTATTGGATGCACACCGCAATATCATGCGTTTATCCCGCTCACTTACAGCTTTCGGTCGCCCTTGGCCTTTTGGTTTGCCGTAATTTTCTGGATGTTTTAGGAAATTTCTAACGCAATGATCGCTTCTTCGTAACCGATGAGCAATTTCCTTCTTACTAACACCATCCTGGTGAAAGGCTAGAACTTTACCACTTTCTATCAAGGATAATTCCTTTTTTCTACCCATATTGCAAACACTTTATAAAATATAATTTCTCGTGGTGAAATGTGTACACTTTACCAGCACAACCGCTGCATATAAAGAGAAGTATCAAATTAAAACATTTTCGCTTATATTAATGTAATAAATGCACAGGGTCTAAATTTTTGTCGCATTTAAAATTCCTATTTTGATCTGGGAAAATCTCAATTACCCCTCATGAAGCAATTAATACCCAGAAATATCTATAAATGGACTATTTGCATAACAAGTATTAATAACCCTCATTTACATTTTATATAATGTCTATAAACTTTGTTTCGTAAATAGAAACGATACCGCGTCTATGTTTTTGTCAGGTAGTGTATATAGATGAGTTTCGTCTTCAGTTTCCACACTGCAATAAGTACCAAATATTGATTTATATCAACAAATTGTTCGCTGCATTGTTAGATTTCGTGAAACTGGTGTAGTAAGCCCCAAACCTAATAGTGGTAGTCTCAAGAAAAGAACTACTAAAACTATCGCGGAAGTGAGGGTAGAAATAGATCATTCTACTATAAAGTCAATCAGAAGACATTCACAGCAAGAGATCTCTAAAAATATCAATATAGTGTAAAAACCCTAGCCCATTGATCACGTAGTGAGAGGACAATATTATTTGGTTTGAAAATCACATGGATGATAATATCCTTGACAAATCCGTCTTCTCAGACGAATATATCGATCCAGTGAAAACATTTACGACCTGAGAGGCTGGGGCTTGAATAGCAGCTTCACCAAGAAGAATTATTAAAAGAACTGCTTTCAAAAATATATCACATATAATATAAAAACTTACCAAAGCAACTAAGAGTGTTTGTGACACGATAACGCCTGAATACTTCGTCAGTGCCTTTAACGACGCGTATTATTTGCTAAATTTTGAAGACTTTTTGTTTATTCTTCCAACATTATTATTACAAGTAACACTCATGTTTGAGTACAATTCAATCAAAAGAGTTTAAATCGCACGAAATGTGAACAAATGCTAGTTTTCGGCCGAAACATTGGGCACACAGCTAATACCGGTTCAATAAGTAGTATTTTGGCTTTTATAGATAACATCAATGTATTGTATGTATTGAGAAAAAAATTTAAGTCTGTGTTGTTAAATGAAAACATAAAATCCTTCGCTGTAGAAGCAAAATTAATTTATTTAATTAATTATTATTATTTAATCAATTGCTCATTTCAAAGTGGCGTTTTCCTTTATTATTTCAAAACATCTAAAATTATACTTCTTTATAAGAGAGATCCCGGCAACATATCCAATTATAGACCAACGTCTTCTACTGGAAAAATACTTGAATATAGTCTTAATTCGTTTTTGGAGAAATACAATATGATTCTTGGCAACCAACACGGTTTCAGAAAAAATAAATCGACGCACTGCTGAAATTCAAAATTGTATTATTAGCCTGCTAGTCTTCTCGAAATTTAATTTTCAAATTGGTAATGCCTCCATTTAATCCACAACATCGATTAAAGTTCTCGGCCTTACTTTCTCACCTAATTTAAAATGGGACAAACACATTGACGAAATAAGCTCATGAATTTCAAGATCGGTTTACAAACTTAATCATTTAAAACACCCACTCAGCCCAGAAGTCCAAAGAACCGTTTATGTAACCGACATTGAATCACGCTTGAGATATGGATAAAATAATTTGGGGCTCAAGCAATGCTATCAATAAAATTTTACTGTGCCAGAAACGTGCCATTCGCACAATGGCCGCTGTCCCTCAAAACAACTTCGTTTAGACCTCTATTTAAGAGATTTAAGCTAGTAATCAGTAATTGCTTTATATATATTAGAAATTTCTTTATTCACTTATAAAAATCCGCGTAGGCTTTATGAAGAAAATAATTCTACACATAATTATAATATTAGAAATCTAGATGTATGCTTACCCAGTCATCGATTGGCTTGAACGTCAACAAGTTTAGAATGTGTAGGCATTTAATAAACTCCCTTATGAACTGAGAAAATTACCCTTTTATAAGTTTAAGTGGCATTTAAAGGAAAATTTAATCACCTCACCCTATTACAGAATTTTTTAATGCCATAAGAATGCAGCACCACGATTTGGTAACTTTTTCTTCCCAACGTATCGTTTTGTCTTTTAGTCGTTTAGTTTTTCTGTAGTTTTTCTTGAATCAACCACCTGCGCACAAACAGTGGATGCTAGAATCAAGTTATCAGACCAATTTTGTAATGCGTTAGTTTTAACTAAATTTTAGGTCAATTTCTTTTCAACACTTAAAGTAGCAAATTAAGTGCAAGTATTGATGCAAATCGATTTTTTTTTATGGAAATAAGTTAACGACGAGATGTTAAGCAGCATTTTTGTAGAAGGATTTTCGGAGATACATTACTACACTTAATTCTTTCATCGATTTATACAAGCTTGGGTACTTTACAGATGCTTTAAATTCCATAATTGTTTTCAACAATCATCCCCCAATGCTGCCAGTTCAATTCCCAAACTAGGTAATTCGTTTTCAATTGTAGATAGAAATTAGAACATGGCATTGGAAATAAAGTAATAAATGGCAGCTTGGATAAACAAAATATCTATCTAAAACATTAACACTGCGTAGGCCGGCATAGCTGCTACTGCTATTAACTTCTTTCGGGTTTCGCCGTGTGTCAAAACTTTCGCTCGACGTTTCGTCTTGCATGCTCACGGCTCCGACATTCTTCTTATATTCGCCGTTGGTGCATTCAACCGTGAAGTTTCCGCTCCGCTGAGCGTGACGGTTCTACGTAATAGACTCTTCCACGTATTGCGAATGTGGTACCCTTCTTCTCTTGTTCTTTCCCTTTTCCTTAGTTCTTGGTGATGGCTATCACTTTTACGTAGTTAAAGTCCATTTTATGTCCAGTCTCATGTATATGTTCTGCCACCGCTGATTGCTTGAAGAAGAATGTCGGACAACGGAGAATCACTTCAGTTATCTTGAAGAAACCGCCAAAATGAACGGCGAAACGTCGAGCGAAAGTTTTGACACACGGCGAAATCCGGAAGAAGTTAATAGCAGTAGCACTATCTAAAACATTGCTAATCCGAGCAATATAGTAACACATTTTTGGCGAAAAATGTATCCATTCTTCTTGATTTGCCATATTTTAGCATTTTGATTTAGAAAATAATTACAATAAAATACGCAAATATGTAACTGCTTTCACTTACGTTATGATCACAAAAAGAAAACGTAATAGAGAAGGCTATGTTTATTGTGAATTATTTTTTATGTTCAACTACGTTTGAAGCGCAAATGGCTAAAACAATAAAAAATATATTTTCTGGTAAAAGTAAAAGAATTCGGCGAACAATTATTATCTTTCCTACAAAACGTAGAAACTGTGGACGAAACTCATCCATAAATTTTTCGATCTGGCGATCGTATCAATATTACTAAGAAGACCCTCATTGCACCACCAGATCCTCCATTTCGTACGACATTTATTCAAGCTATAACTGTTTTGGATGTGCTATTCGGCAATATTTGTTTAACTTTCTATTTTCTTAACTAACAGTTATTTAATGTTTATTTCTACAATTTATTTTTCGCTTGCATTGTCATACATTGCAGAAAGTTAGGTTTAGTTTAGGCATTTCATTTTCTTCGTGTATTATGTTCTTTTCAATTAAGGCTTTGGTGTAAGGACAAAAATTGATAACGTCAATAAACTTATCAGGTAGTGTCCGTAATCTTGAGCTTAACTATCAAATATAGTTGTAACCAACATAAAAATACAATCCAAATACATCTTTTTTATATTGCACTTTCTAAACAAAAACGTAAAGTATACAAAGAAACCAACATTTGATGTTATTAAAGAAAAAACTAAATTAAATGTTAAATAATCTAGTAAATTAAACTCAAATAATTCCAACTTAAACTGTTCTAAAAAAAAAAAAATGATGATCCAAACAGTACATAAACGCATGCACACATTGCATAACAACCTCGAAAGCTCCAACACTGAAACTTAAATGTCGCTCGTGACAGATCATGACGCCGACCGAACGCGTACACACATCGGCAAACACATGCGGCGCATTAGAGTATAAATTAAGCGTATGGAATTCAGGCGACCGCATCCCCCGGCCCTATCGCGCCCGAACCCTCCGCCCCGGCGAGCGTTACCAAGTAGCGTACACGGCCCGAACCAGCCCTATGAGCCAGACCGAGTTAACTGCAATAAATTACTTTAATTGCTGTCATCAACTTTGCTAATGTGCTGCCACCTATTTGCAATTAATTCACCAATTAAATGGCTTGATTGCTGTGTTCAACCCTACACACATACGAACGTAACGGTAAGGCAAATTGGGTGAGCGAGGTAGGTAGTTTAGCTCACGGGTTCGGGTCGATTTAGTTTCTTCTCTTCTTTTCACGGCAGATGTTTAATTTAGCTGGTGGTATCCCTGACGGGATTATATTTTTAAAAGGAGATACATTAATGATGCAGGTGGACTACGTTTTTTTTTACTTTCATAATGGTGGGGTGGTAAGCAAAATTTGAAGGTTACTCTTCATTGTTTTTAACATAATAAAAGACGCAGTAAGAATGATAGCAAAGGCTGTGAGATAGCATGGCAAACAACACTAAAGTATCGGTACACTCCGCACCATACAAGTTTAATTAATTAGTCCGGAGCGGTTGTTTCGAGGATGATGTGAGAAAAAAGCTCTATTTCTAACCAGGATCAAACAAGCACGTTAAAATTAGAGTTTGTTTTCTCACATCAATCGGTCATACGGTCGAAAATGAGGATCGACGCATTTTCGAAGCAGCTGTCCTGAATTAATTAATTAAACATGTGCAATGCGGAGGGTGCCAATACTTTAGTGTTGTTTGCCAAAGACGGAGTAATCCTAATAAGTGCGCGGCCAATATTCGAATGAGGAGTCATCAGATAAGAGAAAAAATCTCAAATTTTAGAAGCAACCAAAGGCGAACAAATCTCATGCAATATTATTTATGGGTAATTTTGCAAAGTCTCACCGGAGCAACGAGCTATCGGCATCAAAGAAATAAAAGATATAAGCAACCCACCACCAGTTAAATATGTAATTTACTGGGCACAATTCCCAACAAGGGGATTCAACATTCTTAGTTTAGTAGAGCAGAAATTTGGCTATAGGTAGGAAGTAGAGAGTAAAACAGACGAGAATGAAGAAGATGCTAAAGTATGTAGCAATCCGAGAGATGATCTTCTTTGGTTGATTGTTGAATTCTGTAGTAGAAATGTCTTTCGGGTGATGCCGCGTAGTTAATATTTTACTTTACTTTACTACTAGGTAAAATATTAACTACGTGATATCACCCGAAAGACATTTCTACTATGGATTACGGTCGTGAAAGCCTACACTCAACTGTTGAATTCTGTGTTCCTAGGCTTATACAGGGTTATCCACGTTATTCAACGCGAAATATTACAGCTACCTTATTTGATTGTAGGGGCCTATTCTCAAAATTATGTTCATAGTGTACAGGCTAACCCAAAAATAGAAAACACGTCAAAATTGCATTTTTTTAGTGGAACATCCTCTATACTTCTGGGTTTCTCAGTTTCGAGGAACGAAAAACAAGAAAGTTGCATTAAGGTCTACTGATAAACCTCTTTATGGACCAAATGGAAATTCACTAACGTATACAAGTGTTCAAAAGTTCAGGCTAAATAATTATAAGCTTTAAACATCAATAATAAATGGAACATCCTGCATTTTATGTATATTAAAGCTTAATTAATTAGCAGACTCCAGTGTGAATTTGATCTATAAAAAGGAAATACATGTAGACAATTTACACAGTGAAATTGGCATTGCAGTAGTGAACGAAGACCGTGTAAACTCTTTGTCTGTACAGCGAGAACGTCAGATAACTTTTTACAAAGTCGATAAGCATAACAATATATGTCACTTTGATAAAAGCTCTGTTTGCATTAATCTCATAGCACAGTACACAACACTAGAACAAATGCAAGAAAACTTCAAATAACAACTATGGATGCCACAAAAAACCATCCATAAAACATACACAGAACAAAAGTAATGTCTTTCGATTGCAGCTTCAACCCCGCTGAAATCTTAAATTCTGACGCCCATAGACTTTGCCAATTGGCATCGACTTTCAAGGTACGATGCCTTACGAAAGCTCTAATTTCTAAAGCATGGGAGTAATATGATAGTAACGTTATGGTAAGAACAAAATTTTTGGAACTCGTTTTTCTTCAAGGCAGAGATCCAAAGTATTCTAAAATACAGAAAAAGCGTTGCCAACGTCACAACTTGGTACTGACACTAACTGAAAATTAATTTATTGCTAATCTTTAAAACAATATTTAAAAACAATACTTGAACTGAATATATTCTTCAAAGTAAAAAATAAAAGTACTAACCGTAGAAACCTTAAGGCGTTACAGTATTACGCTTACAATAACGATCCTCTACGACTGGACGCACGTTGCCTGCTGAAGATAATCAAAAACTGGGCTCACTGTTAGTGAACTGTTATGGTAAAGATGACAGCAAATTGCTTCCGTGTTTTCGATGAAACTCCAAATTGAAAATCAAAAACAGAGAAATAAACGCAAATATACCAAGCGATAACTTCTCTATTTATTATTGAAATGAAACCATGTTGCAAGGAGTACCAATAGTAAAAGCTTTCTTAATACAGTGAAAAGATTTGATATTATAATCTTCGCTTTCTAATGGGAACTATTGCTAATATTAATAACTTACACACATCGGCAATATTTCTTCCATAGAATTGGACATATTGTTTCGAACAAAGTATTTTTACTTCTTTCCCGGGTAAAGATTGCATTGTAGTTTATGGCTCCAGCGGAAGCGTATGTATCAAGAAATAGAGCTTACGCCTTTAGAAAACCACCTCCGAAGAACTAAGAACGCTATCTTTCAACAAAGAAAACGAATTAAAATTCATCCAATACGTATAGATTCGATCTTCTTCTACCGCCAAACGAACACCCGGCGTTCTCCACCACCGCACCAACATGTGCAATAAATCAGGCTACGCACCGTTAATTTAATAGAGGACGCATTACACCAGCCCGAAACTATAAATCGTATTCCAATAGATTGAAAAATTAAGTCCGCGCATTCAGGTTGATTGGTCGGAAACGGTGGGCTCGATAAACTTGTCAAAACACGCCGCTTTAAAGTCCAATAATTGTCAATGGCTCGTCATCAACATAATTATCGTTTGACGTCGGTCGTGAGCATCCCCTATATAACGATAGGGGTCGGACCGGTGCACTGAGTGCATGCAAGGGATCCGTTTAGCACCCTTAATGTTTGTACGCAGAATGGAGATGTGCGTTACACATATTGTGCATATATGGCTAAATGGATTTGGGGTCGTAACAAGTTGGAAAATATACATTTTAGAAGGTGAAAAATTAATATATGAGAAGATTTTTATGAGATCTTGGTTTTGTTTGATTACAAATTGCAGATTTTGATGAGCTTTTTTGAAATAAAGATTATTATTATTAGAACAAAGAGAGCTATAATGATTGAAGGGTGTCGCTCCTATGAAATGAGGGATGTACCCTATTTATAATTGTTACCATGTGAGAATACTGCGCTTAAAAAGAAAATAACCCCTCAAATGTATGTTTAACGTAAAAACGATCTATCTGGAAATAATGCAATGTTACACCAGAGAACAATAATTTATTAAATAAATAATTTCAGGGCTATTAGTAGAATTTTTTATTGGGAAAATCCATTTTTTAGAATCAAAGTACGTAGTAACTTAGTAGTATGCTTACTGTATATTTTATTTTCCAAATATTCGAACAAAAGAGTAATAAGGTCTGGTGAGCGAAGAGGCCACAAATTCTTGCTGAAAGCATCCATTTTGTAATTCATCAAGTAAATGGTTCCAAGCTTCGTTGACGATAGTTCTGGATATTTATATTGTTATTGAAAAAAATCGGACCCACATTACTTCTCTGGACTTGGCAACCCAAACAGCAACATTGATTGGGTGCAATTGAGATTCCTCAAACTCATGTAGATTCTCGGTGGATCATATACAATAGTTTTGTGAGTATGGGTTTCCGGAGTGGACCCACCGAAAGTATAGGTTTACGAGGTGAACCTACCGAGAGTATGGGTTTTCGGGGTGAACCTACCGGGAGTATGGGTTTGCGGGGTGGACCTACCGAGAGTATAGGTTTACGGGGTGAATCTACCGAGAGTATAGGTTTTCGGGGTGAACCTACCGAGAGTATGGGTTTGCGGGGTGGACCTACCGAGAGTACGAGTTTCCGGGGTGGACCTCCCGGGAGTATAACAAATCCAGAGAGCTGGAGCCACGCCTCATCATTAAAAAATGTATTCAATACCTCGTTATTATTTAGATGTTCATTTGGAAACTGCGCAACAAATTCATCATCATCTTCATTTTATTTAATATGAAAGTTAAATTAATCACAGACGCAAAAAAACACAAATTAACGTAAAGACAGGATAGATGCAATGCATTATGGGTGTGAGCTTGTTTGATAAAAATAAAATTACTTTTAGTAAAATTGGAAGGAAATATAGAGCCGGCGCGTTTCAATAATTGTTACTCTCTCGCTGTAAAATATATTATTTTGCCTGTTTTAGAATGAAACTCTTCTACTTATCTCCCTGTATATATTTCAATTACAATCTAACGTAATGGAACAGACGAAACAAACATCTCTCCAGATCAAAAACAAAACAAAACCCCATCAGATTCATCCGATCCGCTTAGCAACGCTAACTTCACGTTATAGATAATAGCTTTAAGTCCGAGAAGTTTACGCTTCTCCCGTTCCACCCGCTCCTCCTCTGCCCCTTAACTCCACTCGATTCATCGGCGTACCTTTCGCGCAGCCTTCTACGATAGAAAATTCCCGCTGTAAATCACGCCGGGAAACGATCATAGGAATGTTTTAAAGCCCTCAGGGCGATTTGCCCGATTGGTTTCTGATATATGGGGGTTATGTGCGCGTTCTTCGCTTACAAATGGCTCGCATTAGCGAGCTTTCACGATCCGGCGTTTCCCGGAGCGGAAGCACCGGAATACCCGGAGTATTCCGGGAGCTCCGGTAGCGTGCGAATTTCCGAAAGCTAACGCGATGGACAATGGAACATTAGGCGGACGACGACGACGTCGACGAATGGAAATTCATTTTTAAGAAGCGCCAACAGTGAGTTGTAGTATTGGACGAAAGGTCCGCAATTGACCCGGTCGTCGGTAGAACGTTAGTAACGATTGTAGTCGTCGTTACGGGAAAATTTGATGAAATCGGATTGGAATCTGACATTTCGGTCGGTGGAAAGCATAATTTAGCATCCTCTGATTTTCTTGAATGAAATGATGAAGGCAAAAGCTGGACATTTTCCCTACTTTTAACTGTATATCTACACGTCTATCTCAATTGATAATAAATATGCAAAATAAACTCATGGAAATCCGCAATTTTCGTGATATTTGCGACGTAATTAAACATTTGAAAAATTTCTCCCAGGTAAGGAATCGAACCTGACATATCCAGATGGCACCATGGGGTCTATGCGGGGAACGGAGTCAATTCTTCTCCCGAGAGAGACATTTTTTAAAATATAATTACTTAGAAAATCACTGACTTTGATAATTCACCTCTCCAAGGCAATATACGTGACGTAATAAATCAATATTTGCCAATAATTTAAAGATCTTTTCCTTTATAGCTTTCCTAATCCAAACTAACGAGGTATCATAGTGGCGTAGTTACAATAAATTAGTTAAATTGGAAAATAAATAGTAGCCCATTACAACCACGAGCTAAACACCACTTTAGCTTTAACTTCTTTGAATATGGAAATCATATCATATCCAATGCTTACCCCCGAAATTACAATATGGAATCTTTACTGAAGATTTCAGATGGCCATTGAAAAAGTACAATGAAAGTATCTCAAATATCTCTCTTTAGAGATAAGGGAACGTATCCCGAGAGTGATTATACAGAATTTGTTCACAACTTTTAAGATACAATTTTTTCAAACAATCCGTTGCTTTCCTAATTCAGTATTTTTGTACAAATTAGCTCGCTACAAAATCAGCATTAATCATAGTTAGGGAGCTGATGATGATTTCATGGTCATTGATAGTAATATGTAATATAAATAAACCCGTCCTCTAGTGCAAAGAAACACATGCCTACTGTTTCGAAAACAGCGACATATACTGGGTACTGTTCCCAAGAACTGCCCGAGGGTGACTTGGGGAACAGTAGACAGGCATGTGTTTCTTGGCCAAGAAATGTCTGGCTTGTCGTTTCGAATGTTGTCGGATTAATTGTGGGGCAAACAGCGATACCAGGTGTAGTAAAAACACTCTCGGAACTACGCTGATGATACAATTTACATCTATTCGCTTTAGAAAGAATGAGAACTGAAGACGACAGTTTCTGATTAAATGTATAATTCCAAAAACAAATGTTTTTCCATTTTCTATTTTAATATTTATTTATTTCACATCGTAATTTCTGTCTCACTTTCATCTTCACTATTTATTGTGGTGAATTCTTCATCTGGAATTATTAGAACATTAGAATGTTCATCAGCACCTAAACTAACTTTATAACGAGAGAAGGTCTGATTGACTGACTCATTAACGTAGAGCTGAAATCACAAACATGAAATTTGGACAGTACGTTCCTTTTGTGCAGTAATTTTTGGAAATTTGGCCCTTTCTGTGCAAGTATGTAATTTTAAGGTACAAAACGTGTAAAAAATTGAACCTTGAGGAACGTTACTGTCAACAGGCAAAATATTGGATACCTCATTAACCTAACGTTGCACCAAATGATTCGCCTCCGCACTGATTTCAAGAGACTTCAGAATAACGATGAGTAGTTTATGATTTACTGTGTCAAAAGCACGACAAAAATTTGGAAAGCTAGGCAAGTAACCTTTGGATGTAAATGCGAAGCCTCGTCCAAAAGTCAGCATCCCCTTTTTGGCGAAAATCGAACCATTTGCTAGAGAAGCGTGCTAATCAGTACATCAAGGGAGCCTGGCAGGAATGTTCTCTTTCTAATATCTGGATGTTATTTATTTGCGAATATGTCGCAATATATTTTTTACTCCTACACTTAAGAATGTTAGAAACGTTCTATTCAATATTCGCCAAGTACACTGATTTAGTAATTAGCGCGTAATCTATCGAAATATTGTTATATATTGACGTACGTGCTCTTTTTATACCTTACTATTATTTATCTGCAAAAATTGTGATATATTTGCAGATAAATAACATCAAGGTATTGAAAAGAGGACGTTCCTGACAGGTCCTCGTGATGCAGTGATTAGCTCGCCCATCTAGCAAACGGGAAGTATAAGGTTTGATTTTTTATTGGGACGTTTATTCGTATAACTTTCTACGTAGAAAGATATCAAGGAAATTCCTTTACCGACGGAAGCCAAATTAATATCTGGGATTGTTTGGCGAATCGCAGTCTAGAGAATGAGAAGTAGAGTTTAGGGTTGTCTTTTTTTGGAGTTTTCATACCTCAGCAACACATCTTTCTAACAAACTGGTAGATTTTCATATCTACTTAATAAGCGAGCTACCCTATCGTGGTGGTCCATATCTCCCTTCTATGATTTTTTTAAAGTAAAATATATAAAAAAAGTCTCCAGTAAAGCAGTAGTAGAAATAGTCATGAAAGACATCAGTTCTAAAACTTATTAAAACCTACCAATCCCTCCCAAAACTTACTGCTAGTAGCGTATGCGAACGTACAAATACATCACATTAAAAAAAAATCTCTACATTAAATAACGTATTCGACCATTGTTCGTTTCAAATTCCCATTTTCTACGGGCGTAGCGATTTCCCGATTTCAGCGGCGAAATCTTGATTCCTCCCTATCACTGTTTATCCGCAGCAACCTTCCGCTATTTGCGGAGCGCAAACGAATCATGGCGCACGTCATATAGATGGCCGTAGATATGGCATAAGCGGGCCCCTCTCCCATCATCATCATCATCGTCGTCGTCATCGTCATCATCAAATCACAAATTCAAATTTCGCCGGTTCCGGCTACGGCTCCGGGCGCGCGAGAGGTCCGATTTCACGGTGAAGTTGGCACTTCGGCGTGCGGAACCGTTTAATGCGCATTATATGTGATAATTAAATGCAAATTGCAGCTCATCTAAGCGGCTGTGCGCCCTCGAAAACAGCGCACTCTTGATGAAGCGTAATTAAATTACCGGCTAACAATGAACGCTCGCCGTTCTATCCTCCCATCCCCCATCGAGCGGAGGGATCGGCGACCCAACACCCAGATTCCAGAGTTCTACTATTACGGTTGGTGTCTGGAACTGCGTCTTTCTGCTTCGCTATTTTTCCCTATCTGGCTGGATCCGTCGTAAAATCTTCTAACGATTACCCGGAACGTAACGGATGATAAAACTTCGTTCTGAATTCATGTAAATAGGCTCCATATCACCTTAAACGTTAATAAAAAAAAAAGGCAAAAAAAGTGATTTCAAATTGTAAGTTTTGGCTGAAAATCAGTACAAGCTTTGATTTACGTAAGTGTACCAATTTAAAAATGACGTTATTATGTATGTTTGCCACTTAGGTAAGGTATATCTTGATTTATACAGAAAGTCTGCATATATGGGAATTCTTCTTTATTATTCAATACACAGGCTGGCAATGAAGAAAATGCAATGTTTTGTATTGTGTGTATTGAGCTCAAATTATGAAAAACTTCAATTAGTGTATTTTTTAATTGCACCAACAGTGATTCGGTTACAAAACATGTTTCACAACTTGTTCTAAAACGACTGCGTTTGCTGGATTCAAGGATCAACAGTTTCAACGTTATTAAACATTTGGGATCAATCGGCAATGAAATCCATAGACGACAGTGAAATTCAAGGACTGTCGAAGGATGTAACTAATATTTGATTTCGGTATTCTGTTAAAAACCTTTATTGTTTACTTTTCATTTGTTTGTCCTAGAATAGTGCTGAAGTACAAGGGCATGACCATGTATTATAACGAGTCTCAAATTCCAGTGAAGCTGAGAGACATTATCGAGAAAAGTATCCCACGGCAAATCCCAAATATAAGAACGGTTATACGGCGTATATCGGCGATCAGGAGAAGGTTTAAAAAGAAGAATTCATAAAAGAAACTATTTTGCACACGGTCGATAGTCCAAGAATTAGCATTAGGAAAGTAATGACCATAACCCATGAGACTACCAGGCATGTCCTAAAAGAACAGCATCTTTGCCCTTGACATTAAGAGAAAGTCCAACATTTATCAGAGGAACATATACAAAACCAAAACCAAAATGAAAATTCATTGTCGTAAATTATCTTTATGGATGAACCAAGCTTCCATCGCGACGGTATCCTCAATATGCACAACATCTAACAAAAACCACACCATGTCGAATGCCAAATCATTTGACTAGCAGTCTATCGAAATTTTTTACGGAACAAACTTAACATTCTGTTAGAGGATCTACTATTATACATTACTAAAAATATATACTTCATGCATGATCAAGCACCATCCCATTTTTATCCCATTCCCACAAAATAGTTAGATGTTAATAACAAAATGCCTCTAGCATTGCATTTGGTATTAATAAACTTAGCGGATCACCCGTGATGTACTCATCGTATTGCATGGCCAGCAAGGAGTCCCGACTTTAATACCTGCTGGCGGGTTGCAAAATAATCCAGGAATATTCCAGGGTTACCGACAATCAATGATCAGAGAATTGGAATTATGTATACAAGAAAATGGCGGCTAATTTGAATTGATTACTACCATTGTTACTAATCTACAAAATATTAGAATTTGGAACCCACGTTTATAGAAACTTTTTTTTTCTTATTTTCAGCTCTTCTAGCGCATAGCATAGCATGAACTGCACTCTTTTCATTATCATCTTGTATTCCTATAAAATTAAGGAAATTTTCACTTGCTCTTGCTTAAAGAATTAGATCACATAACATGCACGTGAGCAATCATGCAACATTCAAAATCGACATTTTATTTAGACAATTACAAAATCTGACTTTATTCATTATATTTATTGGTATGTCAGAGGAAGGGCTTTTCTAGTTTTTCTCATATTTGCCAATTTTCAAGGTTTTGGTGCAACTTTTTCATTGTTTTTAAACAAGTTCACTATTCGCAATTAAAATTACAAAATTTGTTTTAGGTAAACATTTCTTTACGTAAATAATAAATACTCTAATTATATTATATTAATCATTTTTACACAGTTCAACTTTGTAGTGTATACAGGTTGGGAACCATATCTGATTTAATAGCTACATAATAATCTAACATAGATTGAATAATAAAGGTGAGAAAAAAGGGAAGAAGGTGAATGAATTATTTACAGATCAAATGCTTCATAGACATGCATCACGTGCTACAGGCGACAGCAACTAAGGTACCCACCGCAATATTATTTCCTCTATAAGATATACAGCCATTAAACAAGTTTTGATTGTCAACTTTGCATGTAACTGGACAGTACGCTGAATGACATGCCAGATGGGATAACTGAAACTTTTCAATTCGATTTTTAGAAACGATCTACTCGAAGTCCTTAAAAAATAATAAGTAAAATAATATCTTTAAACGGGCAGAAATGTTACTACTTCCATTTAAAAGAGTGCATTATTATTAAAGTTAAATATATTAGAGTTCACTAAGTATTGCTTGTACACATTGTAACTAAAGCGTTTAGTAAGACAATTTATTGTCGCATAGACTCCAGTTTTTTTGGCTTTAATCAGCGTAGGGCACTGTAAGTCAGCTTAAACCTACTTTACTGCTGTTATACCATCAGATGCCAAGAGAAAATTCAAAAAACATCTATTGGCACAACCAAAAATTCGATCTGAAGACTCGTCGTTTGGAACAACCAACACAATAGGGCGTTTCGTGTGTAATTGGTCAAAACTCAGCAAGTACAAGGGATGTTTCCAAAGTTCTGGGAATTGTACTCTAATAAAATTACGCAGAACTTATAGGCAATGCTATTGGTCATGGACAAGTCCTGACATGTTTATGCAGCTATCCAGTGCAATATACTTCAGTTTGAGTCATCTATAGACGCGTTTTCGTAACACTGTTTTTGTAACCATGGAAGACGCGGTTAAGTCCCAAAGAGCAATAATTTTATTTTTGTGGAAAGAGGGTGTGAAAACTTCAGAGTCTGCAGAATCTAAAGGTACTGTATATCGATGAATCGATCGTTTTAAAACTGGTAGAACAGAGATCGCCCAAGTACGTCGGTAAATGAAGGAAACATTACTGCCGTGGAAGATCTGTTAAAAGAGGACAGGCGAATGACTATTAGTCAAATTAGTGTACGCCTAGCAATAGGTAGCAAGTTCATGACATCTTACATGATTGTTTGGGCGTAAGCAAGGTTTCAGCTCGCTGGGTGCCAAGACTCTCGAGGCCGGAACAGAAACTCAACAAGTCTGACACTTGTCGTCAACTTCAAGAGCTGTTATCTCGTTACTGTGATGAATTTTCGCAACGGATAATAACCACTGACGAGAGGTGGATTCCTTATTTCAATCCTGGAACCAAAAGTCAATCCAAAGAAATGCGTAGACCCCCACTTAAGGCTCGTGCAGTTCCGTCTGTTGGAAAGGTAATGTTACTGTATTCTGGGATTGCGAAGAGATTATTTTTATGGATTATCTGCCGAAAGGTATTACAATGAATGCAGAATTTTATTCGAATTTATTATCCGGACCACTGCAGCAGGCACTTGTCAAAAAAACAGCCTGGAAAGTTGCGTAAGCGTCCATTATTGCAACAGGAAAATGCAAGACCCCATACCGCAAGAAAAACAAAGGATATTTTGAACGATTTACGATAGGAATTGCTTCCACATCCACCTTACTTGCCAAATCTCGCACCCAGTGATTTTGATCTGTTCCCAGTTTTGAAAAGATCTTTACGGGGTGTTCGATTTGAGCGTTTAACTGACGTAAAACGTGTCATAAATAGGCGAACCGCAGAGACACGGAAAAGGTTCTTTGAGAACGGCTTAAAAAATTAGTTTATCTTTGGGATAAAAGTATTCAGTTAAATAGAGATTATGTAGAAAAACTACATTGTAACATCCCTCGTAATTACAAATAAGTAGATTAAATAATAAACATATTTTTATCCATACGCGAGAATTATTGTAATACAGGTTATCTTTATGTAGTGACAATAACAGATAAACATTTATCATTGCAACTGTGAATTCTCCACTTCGCACATACTAACGCAACATCCTGTAGTAGATTACATTGTGTATCTTTAATATGAAAAATATGTTAAGTTAATACTTTGGGTACTTTATTAAAATGTGTTTTTATTTATTAATTCCATGTTGTTCACTGAACAAAACGTTATCTTCAATCTCTATTGACAACTTCTTGTTGTAGTTATGTGTATACAACGTAATAAACACAACAATATTTTTTGTGTATTCCTTTACTATAAAAATTTTTATGACATTACAAACAAATTCTAAAATTTCTATTATTTGTTGTTAGATTTTGTTAACAATATGCTATCTACTATCTATCTTTCTCCAAGTACTACGAGCATATTTCACTTGCTTTTGTAGTAACTAAGTACTAAGAATTAGTAAGAAACTAGATGGTATTCCGAAGTCTCATAGTTTGGTACGAGATGCGTTTCCATATTGTTCATTTTGCAAATTTATTCCTTTTTCAGTTGGTAATATGTGGTATTGAAATGAAAAATACATTTAAGACTCCGTTTACTGACAATTGACTTGAATGACTTGATTAACTGTATACAATAAGTAGAACAAGAAGAAACACCTACGATTGTAGTGATCAGCTTTCAAGGTAACACGTAGAAGTTACTGAAAATGCTGCCAACGACAATCCATATTTTGTTCATTTAAGTTTCATTTCTGTTATGTAAAGCCCTAACTTAATCAAAGGAATCTGTTATTTAATTTACATTTCACGTGAAGGCACGCAGCTTAATTCAAAAAGCCGCCACATATCTAAAATCTATCCGATATCATGATACGAATCAAGATGTACGTAATGATTGTTCCAAGGATTAGTGTTTATTGCAGCCTTGAATTATTTTGTTCAAACTAATAAAAATACGAACGATAAAAATCTAATAGAAGAAAATCGTAACAATTGTTTACAAATTCAGCGTCACGTGAAAAAACACACGCTTCGGATTAGGCGGCAATCATTCAACGGCCGGCGCATTTAGGTAAGTAATTTACGTCTAATTTGACGCTAAACGGTTTTTATTACAGCAGCCGAACGGTTACGGCCCAATAAATTTCGATTGCTCATATTCATTTCTTAATCAAGATAGTTATCGTGACGGATTTTACAGCCTGAAGATGATTCAGGTTTAATTGCAACACTTGGATAATAAGTCGTAATAAACACGAAATTTTGAAACGACTGGGTTTTCGAAATTTTGTATTGTTTTCGATTAGAAAAAGGCAGCCTGGTAAAATTTAAAACCATCAAAAAAAGTGTATAAAGAAGAAAAATTCTTTTTCCTAATATTTTAACTATCGATAGAACGTTTATTTGGCTAAACTGGCTAAACCCGCTTAACTGTTATGGCCATGTCGGCAACAATATACCTAGTTCCAAAATGTGGTTAGTACTTGATTTTTTTGGTGCAGTTAACCTAAAACAGTTTAATAATGTTGTAACTGTAATAGTCGACTGCTGGATTTGGTAATTTCCCCACTACAAGCCTTGATGACGGAAACCCTATCGGACAAGGAAAGTGCACTACCTTTTTGCCGCGGATTTGGAGCGTCGTACGGTATATCGTCAATGGCTTTTGAGAAAATGTGAAGAAAATCATAATTTTGCTCTAAACTGTGTATGGACGGATGAATGTAACGTAAGCAGTGCGGGAATTTTTACCAGGTTTAATTCTTATGGTCTAATAAGGTAATGGCTAATGGTAATTCTTGGTCGCGTGAAAATCCCCATGTTACTGTTGAGAGGAGAAACCAAGGACGATACAGTTTCAATGTGGGGGTAGGAATTTTCCGTGGCAGAATAATTGGGCCCAAACAATTTATTGAACCTTTCGTAGACGAAATACCTTTAAATCAATTGGAATTCGTTTACTTCCAGCATGACGGAGCACTTTCTCACAATGCTGGCCAGATTAATGAGTTTCTAAACCAACAATTCGGTAACAATTGGATCGGGAATCGAGGACCGATACATTGGCCGGCAAGGTCGCCTGATCTAACCCCATTGGATTTTTTCCTTTGGGAAAGAATTAAAAATCTTACGTTTATTTTCCCAATTCAAGACAGGAATTAAAAGCTGCGAGCGTTCGAATCTCCGTTCGAGTTGGTGAACTCAGCTCAGAGTGTAAAAAAACGGTGTCGATTATGTTTACAACAGAACGGCGGACAATTCGAACACTTGCTATAATTTATCATGTTTACGCATTTTTTAGTAACAAAGGTATATTCTGTAAATATTTCGTTTAAATATGTCGATAAGAACTTCAAAAAGCAACTTATTTTAGTTCTAGTCATGATTAATTTCAAATTTTCAATATGTTATAAAGTTTTACTGAATAAACCCGCTTGATCCTTCTAGCTATAAAAATCAGTAATGCTATTAATGGTTTCCTTAATTTAATTTGTTTGAATTGTTATTTGTAAAATTTAATATTGAAATAATTTTTTTCTGCCTTGTTGAAATCTTTTATTTGCTTATTTACCACCATCCATAGCCATGTTAAAATAATGTGAAATGAAGAAAAACAAATAATTTAAAAATGGTTCAAATAAAATATCAAGTGTGTTATATCATTCTAAAGGTAATTTTGTATGCTTTTCAATAGTGTAAAAATATACAGGGTGTTCCATATAAAAAAACGCAAGTCTTGATAATATCTCAAAAAATAGGAGTTTAAAAAAAGAAAAAAATAGAGCATAGGATTCTGCGTCAAAAAGCGCCCTAATATAGTTTTTATATAAATCAAGCATTTTCACAAATAAAAAAGTTTTTTTAGAGGGTTTTTAAAAATTCCATATTTTAAGAAAACGAAAAAGAAATATTAAGGAAGATATTAAAATAGGGATTTTACCAATCGATATCTCTTTAAAATCGAGCTCCAGAAGCTTAGGTCAGTTTTTGTCTAATTCCTTTAGAAATATAAGTTCCCTATTAAAAGTATCGAATTTGGCCCACCTTGTATAACTTTACGTGCAAATAAGAACATGCAATACAATTTTCGGTGATTAAAATCTGTGATTTTAATAACAGTTATGATTGGGTTTTTTGAACCTTCGTTATGCGAATATTGTATACTTTACACCAGAACTAAAATTGCAGCTCAAACAGGGTCATTTTACGATTTGTTAATGGTTCGTGTGCTGTACCCGCCTATAACCGTCCTATCAGGGTCATGTGGCACAGCTTTCTAGTGAGTTCGCTATAATATTTGCAGTTGTATTTGTATTTTATTTATTTGCCCTTTAGGCTATACAAAAAATACTGTTAAAGAAACAACGAAAAAATAAAAAATTAAATGCAACTCATACTAAAGGTGCTTAAGCTCCGTTACACTATAAAAACAACCATCAAGAAACTGCGCCAGTTTTCTCGTGCTATTGCAAATGTCTCCGGGCAGTCTGCCAATAACTTACGACTAATGTAAAAAGTTAATTTTAAGAAAAAGGTGTAATTTGGTTTGACTTAATATCCTAGGTTGCAGCAATTTCTAGTACACTAGGCATATGTGATTCTTACGAAAACTTCTCTACAGGACGCCCAACACGGCATGTTAAATATAATTCTGATTATACGTTTTTGTGAGATAAATGCCATTTATATCTTTACCTTGACTCCGCACTCTATTATATTGTAGGAAAGGATTGAGTACACGTATACATAGTGTACATTCAGAGTATTACCCCGATTAAAATATCTTTAAAAATCATCTAACAAGTTTTTTGTATATGTTGTTGTAGACTTCCGCGGTCGTTGTTTTCTTTTAAAGAATTTGTATTTCCGGGTTGAAACCGCGTCGTAATTGCATGAAAAGCCGACGTTTCGCTCTCAATTTCATGGAGCTTTTTCTGGGCTGATGCATGTTGCTTCGCTGCTGTACGAAGAATTGAGAAAATTGAGAAAAGAAGCTTTTTGTAGTTTATTTCAGATGTTTTCAATCTGCTTCTCTCAAGTTAAATTACAATCAAATGGGGTACCTAGCAGTTTGCATTCAGGGGATGTAATTAAGGTTTAACAATTGCAGTTGATAAACGATAGAGATGATTTTCGGTGTTAATTGTAAAACTCACTAATAATTGTTTCATGGTGGTTGATTATTAATTTATTTGCTGAGCGTTAATTACTAAATTCATCAATCACGGTCTCAACTTTACTGGGTAGTTGTTCATCGTTATCGGAAACAACTATGCATGTGTCGTCAGCATATAGAATGGTTTTGCCCGCGGGTATATACGAGAGCAAATCATGAGAAGGAAACAGATAAGGAAACATAGGAGCGCCAATATCAGTATAGAACTCGCCCGACCTTGCGCCGCCTATTTTAATATTTTTCTGTTTTTAAGAAATGATATAATCCAATCATTGGACATCCCGCGAATATCCACATTATAGATTTTTTTAGAAACAAACGAAATATTGATAGAGTCGAAAGACCGAATCACCATTCGTATGTTGGGGAATAATTAACGGCGTTTTACGACGCGGGAGTGATGGTAACAAAATAATTGAAAGTTGACGCATACCAAAAGTTTCTAAAATTATGAAGCTTTAAGCTTATGTACCCTATTGGACTGTCGCCATACGTCTCTAACAGCTCTTTCTTGCATTATTCTACACCAATAAATACTCTTTTATGTGTATTTTGTGTGACATACGTGACTCAAACTTCGAAATACAAACAGAACACATCAGAAAATGCCTAGAAACAATAACCAAAAAAATATAATGCTAAGATAGCTTAGCTTCCTCATGGTATTAATGGAATAATTCACGGCAAACGCAACAAAAGGAGACAAAAAAATACATTAACACACGGACATGTTTCTGTCTACCAGGCGTCATCAGCGTGGTTTCGAGAGTTCGTTTTGAAAGTTGTGGCGTTACCTGTGAGGAAACAGCGATAGAAGGTAGAGATAAAAAATACTCTCGAAACCACGCTGATGACGCCGGGTAGGCAGAAACATGTCCGTGTGTTAGTGTATTTTTTTTCTCTCCTTTTGTTGCGTTTGCCGTGAATTGTTCCATCAATACCATGAGGAAGCTAAGCTATCGTAGCATTATTTTTTTTTTCTAAATACACGTAGAATTCTAACAATAGGCGCTTCAAATTTGCAACACAACCAAACACGAGTTACCTGGATGACAAATGGACTCAAAGTCAGAGAGAAGGGACCCGTGTTGCTTACCGGATTCTTGGGCAGTCGACAAAACACGAGGAGTTTGTCTAATCGCTTTGAAAATTTGGTCCTTGCCCAACATTGCTGAACTCACTCAGCGTGATATATGCGTGGCGTTAATGAGAGTAAAGTGTAAGTATTTATATATCTTTAAGGAAACACAACGGAGCTAAAACGAATTGAAGATGTGCCCCGTTCTTTCTCGATAGAAGAGATTTTTATTGTCCTGTCACTTCGCTCTAGTTCGCCATTTTTTCCACAGTATTCCTTTGATTTCCGGGGATGTTAAAAACAGGTGTTTCTGAGCTTAAACCACAGGTTGTTAACCCACACCTGGTGTTGTCACTCTTTATCGGAGTGACGGGTACTTAAGTAACAAATCTCTTAATCAGTTACCAAACAACAGAATGATTTACCACCCGAAATTTTTTGCGATATTCGCTTGTTTAACGCCTCTTTTGTGAAGGGAGATTATTTTTTGTCTTATCCATAGTGATAAAGTTTGACACTAACACGCAGTTAATTGCAACTAACCAAAATTGCAAGAAATGCACTGGAAGCCTTGGTTACAATCAATTCACGTATCGCGTGTTGCTACATTTTCGTCCAACCCAGGTTTTTTTATTTTGTGATCGCTTTTTACATTCATTCAGAAAATGGTAGTTAGCCCAAAAGAAGATATTTTTATCCAGTGATATTAATTTGTTAGATTTACTTAAAAATTGAAAGAATATTGGTATGTTATCTGTTGCTACAATTTTGCTCTTTACTGTACTTTAATATTTGCAAATGAGCAATACAAATCAGCTGAAGATTCGACATAAAAATAATTGAAAGTGTTAATTCATCACATGCTTATAATATTAACGGACAACAATAAACAGATCTTACTTACTAACTAAATAACTGTCCATTTTGAGGACGCAAAAATCCGGGAATGATTGTGGCGAAACCACTGTACTCTCATCGTACAACAGTTTGCTGTGGATTTTCGTTCCAAAGTGTGCTTGGACCTTACCTTTTTGAAAATAGGAAACAGTAACTGTTATATTATCGGATGTTGATTAACTTTTCATAATCTCTTCTGGAAGATAAGGACCTCGATAACCTTTTCTTCCAACAAGGTGGCACTACTTGTGACATTTCTCAATTGTAAATTTATTACACGAAAGAATTCCTGGCTGTGTAATTTCCCGAAATGACACTGGTTGGCCCTCAAGATCGTGTTATTTAACACCACTAAACTTTTTCCTTTGGAGTTTTCTTAAGAATTAAATCGACGCAAATAATCCACAGACAACTGATGATTTAAAATATAATATTCGTACGGTTATTGGAGAAATTAACTTGAATATATGAATATGCAGGAGGAGTAGCGATGGATATTGTTTTTCAAACATAATTTCAAAGTTTCTACTTTAAGTCCCCAAGTTTCTATTGGAACACCCATTATATGCATACATACATAGATAATTGATATCGGTCTAATGCTCAACGTTTAATCGCGCAATTGCAACGTCCGCGATGGAAGAAATATGACATCAAGAGAGGGGTAAACAAGCGGATCCCGAATGACAAAAGTCTTATCCATCACCGCCCTTTCTATATCGCTCAAACCGCACATACCCGACCGGAGCATTAGGCGCCCCCCTTTCTACGTTAAATTTTACGACCGTTCCATACATGTATGGATGTATCCGCACGATTGTACAGGCCATTTAGGCTCTCGTCGGCGTATAATTCATGACGACGGGTTTGTTTAGATTAGCCGAGCTAGTATTTAGATTCACCCCGTATTTATACAAGTTATATTAGCGACAGGTGACCATCTGTCGTCTTTTCGACTATTACGCGCGATCTGTTAGACGCAACTAAATAGTTTACTGGATAGTGCTATGCACAGACGTTGTGGTGATAAGTGGTTGAATAAATTCAACGATCATTGATGTTTACTAGTGATTTCTCTATTAGATTCCATTTTGGGCTTTAGACAAGACAGCAACATTTTTTTTTAGTTACTCCGGGGTGGTTACTTTCTTTACTTGCTAGCAATGTCGATAGTGAATCCATTAAGTAAAATATAGCCGAAGATCTACAGTTTCACTTAATGCAAATTAGGGACGTTATTTTGCCATTCAAAACAGCATAGTGAGAGTCAGAAGTTAGTAAAGAAAGTAGGTGCTAGTCAAAAAATTTGCTCATTAGTTCCGCACGCAAAAATTGCAAAAATTGCAAAACGAAAGAAATTTGCATGATGTAACTAATTTATCATTGCACTTTCACTGGCTTATAACTTCAACGTAGAACTTCTTTTACAATTTAAGCATAAACAGAAGATTCTTCGGAATACGATCTTCGGCAATTAGATACCACGAAAACTGATCCGCTAGGTAACAAATTTAAAAAAAGTTTTATTTGTTCCAATTTGTTGAGGATTTTGAAATTAAGTTGTTTAGAAAAGCTTAACTATGAAGTATACTCTTCAGCTTTTCGTTTTTTCTAATTATAAAAAAAGAACTTCTTTCAACACAGTTCATTAGAAACGTAAAATTGTAAAAAGGTAGCTGTTAACAATAATGAATTTAAAATGGATACTTTAGAAAGAACATTCGTTTTATTTATTTATTTTTTTTGAGAAATTGCGAAATTTGTGAACTAAAGCTAAAAAACCGCTTAAGGGAGCATTTGATTAAAAAGAGTTTCAATATTCTAGCTAGAAAGCACAACTAATGTAAGGAAATAGAAAAAGCATAATTTCTCGAAAAATGACCTAACAACTTCCTTTCTATGTATGTCTGCTTTGCTTTTCATAAAGGTTGAAAACAGTTTGGATTTGCCTAGCATTACTTCTCTGGTTTGCAGCCAACTGATTTTTCTTTAGTCTTCTCTTCCATATATACCATAATTTTCTGAAGCTTTCATCCTTATTACTTTTTGTGTGACATTCTTACATAACTATGTTATATCTTCTCTTGTGTATAATCTTTGCTGCCGTTTTATGGACCATTCAACGTCCGAAAAATTAGAGTCGTATGGTAGAAATTTGTAACCACAGGTACCAGAAAACGAATGTAAGTTTTTTTTCGGGGACTCGTGCACCTGACGAGCAGTTTTCATCAAATGAGTGAACTTAATATTCCGGTTCTGGCCACCACATGAATCAGACGACATTCCCAGTTCTGTGATATCTGAAGATATATTTTCAGAGATCTGTTTCAACGAGCTGGACGCGATTCCTAACCACGATAATCTTCTTCTGATTCCATCCAAATGTAAAAGTAACCTTTATTAAGAGATCCTGAGTGTATTTCCAGATTGTAAAACCAAATTTGGCATTCTTATAGCTTCTTATAGTTTATGGCCCTTTTATAGAAAAAACTGATGGTTTTTCTACTTCGTCCTTGTACGTTTTATGCATTAATGCAAGAGTCATTTCGCAGGGGGGTTAGGGGGCAAAAATAATAACAACCCGCATAGATCCTTTCTGCAGAACTGAAAATGATCTAAAACTGTGTCTGCGGTAGTTCGCTCATTGATAGAGGGCAGCGCAAAAGTGTGTGGCTTGGTTCTTTTCTGCAGATAATATTAAGTGGTGTGTGAAACCCAAATATGAAATTATTCACATAATGCATTTTTATGGGTTGATTCCTTTCTACAGAATCCCGCCCAAGTACCGTCTTGAACGTAGCTGTGATGCTGCCATACTTCATTTAAGCGTGAAAATCATTAAGAGGGACAATTATTCGAACAAATGCTTGATCTACCGAGTCAAGAGAATCAACCATTTATTAACGTGTACAGACTGGAAACCATCCTACTTTTAATTTACACAAATAGTTGATAAAGAAAAATATCTTGTTAATATTGATAGAGGCGACTATGCAATTTTTAATTTTTTGCACCCTTACGAAAGCCTCGTTATTCATGTGTTTATATGTGTGTAAATTATACAACGTGACCTCGCAAATTGTACAGATGAATAACTTAGTTATTAAAGAATGTGTAGAACATTTACATGGCGTCCCGGCGCTATTCATTGTCTACCTTTACTTGAATTTTTGTTTGTTCTACTGTAATGTTTAGAGTTTCTCGATCTTCACGTATTATGACTTTTAATTTTTTTTTTGTCTCATTATACACATTTTTTATTTGTTAATAACTGAAAAGTACTTATGATGTAAGGCTTCCACTGCCAGAGACAGTTAAAACTAAACGTTTTCTGAATTTGGACTGTGTCATGATAGTTAAGTGAAAACTCAACGGCCACAGAACGGAAACTCAACTGAAGTTGATTTTCGCCTCTGGCATAGTATGCATGCTGAGTTACCGTGATTAACTGCTTCCCTCTCAGTTGGCTTCACCTCTGGCGTAGCGAACTACCACATTTCCTTCTCCGCAAGAAGTCCAATATGGTTGTGGGTGAAATGTCGAGTTTTCGATCAACTACCGTGATACGGTCCAAATCCGGAACACGTTCAGTTGTAACTTACAATATTATTTTTTTCAACGCTTTTCGTCTCATGGTGTACCTTCTTCATAAAATCCATATACAACCAAATATAACGAAAGTTTCTATCAATTCTGAGTGTAAATTATCAAAAACATCTAATAACTAGTGAGCGGCTTTAGATTGAAGTGTTCTTCTTTAACTTCTCTAAAGGTATGTCGTTCACACTATTTCAAAAAAACCTTTGGCACAACAATCCCCGAAAATGCTAAAAAATAACTTTCGTTTGGAACCACCAACTTGGTAATGGCATCATAGTAATTTGCTTTGTTTTATTTGTCTTATTACCCTTAACATTAATCAAACAGGAGCTGAAAAACAATTTACGCTCCGCCAAACCTTATTCGCGTTTCTTCCGGCCCTATCTCATCTCATCTCTTGTCGCGCCGTCCGGTTTTCGATTGTTTAAACAAAAGAAAACCGGTAACGAATCGTCCGTTAATTTCTATGTAATCCACGTTCGTACGTTAGCGGAACAACGAAATTCCAGTCGCATAATCCTGTTAGTTGTTCGCCGGAGCAATAAAAAACCATCAGGAACAAAACATTGACAACACATTGTGAACAGATCCGTAGAAAGGGATCTCCCAAATCAAGTTAGCTAATTGCGAAGGCGGGGTGACTGGGAGACCCGGAGCGCTAGAGAGAGAGACCGATGACGAAAGCTATGGTGGAGAGGGGATTGGGAGACGACTGTGACGTCGTCAAGGAGCAGGGGGTGTCTACTACTCGGCTATTAGAGGGATGGAATGAAGGAATAAGTTTGTCGGAGTGGCGGACGGTTCGATTTTTGCAAA
Source organism: Oryctes borbonicus (assembly GCA_902654985.2). Taxonomy (NCBI): domain Eukaryota; kingdom Metazoa; phylum Arthropoda; class Insecta; order Coleoptera; family Scarabaeidae; genus Oryctes; species Oryctes borbonicus. The sequence continues at coordinate 2,173,169 of LR736869.1, forward strand.
GGATGAACGTGGCTGCTAAGCGAACGATAATAAGGATGAAACGTTTACGTAGAGGACTCTGAAACCCGTATTTTTATTTCACTTACAACTATGGTCAGAGAACCCGTTGAAGCTAATATTTTCCTGCTCGGAATGAAGTATTTATACAAAGAACTGCGTTGGTGGAGATAGCTGGCCCTGGCTGCAATTAAAAATTTACCACGAAGAAACGTTTGCAAAATAATATTAATTAGTGACAAAAATGTGTGCGCAATTTCCGGGAAACCGACACCACCTTCATGTAACTTAATAATCCGGCTATGTTCGAAGGGGTGGCTCCTGTAAATGCTGGAAAATAAACTAGACCAATACAATACGGCAAACAATCGTTTATATACTCCAACAATTTAAAAGTGGTGCATTTTTAATTGCAGCCAGTGTAGTTTAATGTTTTGATACCAATTTTCCACTATTATTAGAACACCTCTGCGTTGTGCTGTTTCCTACCAAAAACCATGACAAATCAAATGCCTTCCATCCATAATGTCTACGCCACTGCTGGATACAAACGGCTACTTCTTTTAACCGAAAGTTGTATACGCCACGCATAACGTAGGAGAACGAAACGTGAAAGCACACAAAGTCAAATTTCGACGGAGAGAAACTCCGGGAGAAGATCTTCCGGGGTTAAAAAGAGACGGCGTCGTCGTGTTCGGGGCTAAAGCGATGAAGAAGGGGATATGGCCCGGAGCTTTCCGGTTAGTTTAGCAGGGTAACAGAGACGCCCGGACCTAATGTAGTGCTGATCATGTTAGAATGTGTTTACAGGGCCAATTTACAATCGTAGTCCTCGCCTTGCTCATCACTACTCGTCAGTCGGGCTCCGGGTGTTTGTCTTGCTCGTCGTATTGGTATATGTATTCTCCGCTAGAGGTACTACTATGGAAGGAGGATGAGGAAAAGAGGGAATGGAAGATGACGAGGTATAAGAAGAACGGAAAATCGCGTCGTGTCGTATCTGGGAGCATCGCGATGTCATGTCGTCGTAAATAGAATCAAAATCGTCTTTGCTTCCAACGTTGTACGAGGATGTTGAGATTGGTGAATTGGAATTCTCGTTAGTTCTAAGTGTTGCAAATGGTTCTCTCAATTGGAGGTCGAATTCGTTGTTTTAAATTTTGTCGCGTGTTGCACCAGCAACAACCTATTCTATACTAAGTTCCTAAATAACGTGGCAGCTATGAAATTCATAAATATGGATTAAAATTAAAAATCGAATATAGACTTTAAAAATCGATATTCCTGAATTTTACCGATGTAATTAAATTTAATTAATTAAATTAAAATCTCAAACCGCCGCTAGGGTTCGAACCTACAACTTCCGCTTGCCGCGCTACCAACTACGCCACAAAGTCTCTTGTAGGGACGAATCCTTTGAACCCCATATCAATAGTATCGAGAGAAACAACGTATACAGCGATGATGAGCGTGGATTTTAACTAGAAATACGCTGCGGCTGCAGTTAAAGGTCAGAAGAATAATCTTTGCAACATGCAACACATCGTTATACAATTTTGTCAAATATTTCCGCAGATGGACGCTTATTTTCACCGTTACTTTTGGTACTAAACGGATCCACGAATACGTTTGAACCTCGAGTTGTCGCAGTTATTACTTAGATACATAAACGTGTATATTTCTTCTTCGAAGTCTGGAAAATTTATTAAAAATCACTTTAAGATCTCATTTTAAGATCTAGCTAACGCCATGATGCTGTTTCCATCTCATATATGGGACCAAACAATGTTCGCTGGTTGATTCTTAGAGTAGGCATTGGTTAGGTGTTGACTAACTTCAGAAATTTTCTTCTTAACATTCCACTATTTGAAGATGTTCATTAACGACTAGGTCTCATTGTAAGTGAATTAAAAAAAAAGTTTTTTGGCCTAATTTTGAACATTTAACATATCTCAATAATCGTATAGTTAATTCTTGAGGAAGTTCTGAATAATGGACGAAATATCTATTTTTAAATAAAACTGAGCTTTTAATTTAACCATCCAGACCCAGACCCCATACCCGGATTTTTAATTACTAATTCCGAATAGGGTCAAATGCTTCCCTTTTGATTTTTTTTTACTAATGTTCATATTGAATTTACGCTACCGCTATGCAGGGACGCGTGTTTCGCCCTTAAACAGCTCATCAGCGTACCTTTGTAGAATTTAGAAACCAATTGAGCCATAGTATATATACGAAATACGCAAAAACATATAGATGAGCGTTTCTAGTAAAAGATACGCTCTTCATGTGCAGTGATTCCTACTAATCATTCCACCAGAGCAGCAGGGATCGACTAATAGCTTCGTAAGCCAGGTAAATTAGTAATACTCATGAATAACGAGCATTTCATTAAGCTCTCGTCGATACTTGTTCTTATGCGTATTTTTATTATTATTAACTGACTAAACTTGTTGTACAGCAACGTGCCTGGCTATATATTTCTTTCAAAAATAATTTGCATCGTCCTTGAATGTACATCTACTATAGTTTCCGAGATGGTTGAATTTGGAAATCCTAAAAATCCTTGGAGGAGCGCGAAATCGGGCGATTTAGCCGCTAAACAAATTGTATTCTTATACCAAAGCGTCCATTCAATCATTAGAGTTTCAACAAAATTAAATTTTCGTGTTTCCAGTGTTTTTTAGTTTTAACAGATTTATAGCATTATATCTAATATTTTGAAATAGCAAAGTAGTACTATCCTCATTAATTAACAGTTATCCAGCTACAATTATATGTAAATAAAAGCCAAGTTACTTATACACAAAAAAATGGATTGTTTAAATGAAAGAATTATATTTTCTTGCTGTTATTTAAGTTTTTGTGTCAAACAATAGATAAATTTGACATGAGGTGCCAAAAAAAGATGAGTTTCTGAAGTTAAGGAAATATGTCCTCTAGATTGCATCCTCCTTCAACAATGACGAGGCAAAAGATTCACCTAATTCATCGTTCTTGAAAGAGAGTGATATAAGCCCAGAGGCAAAGAGCGATGTGGCCATCCAACATGACCGCTGGTTAGGTTCTCGCATTGCTTTTGCCGTGAGTGATTCCCCCAATACCATGAGCCAGCTGTATTAGCAGCATTTGTTTGGTTATGCATTTTTGAGTATTTCCTATATAAAATTTAACCAGTTCTACGTTGTAGTTGCTGTCACAACTACACTATTTCGTTGGTTAAGAATATGACGTTTTTTGCATTTAAATATTTCTTAAAGTGAAATAACTAAATTTTTTGCTTTAATGATTTCATTGTATCAATTTCTTTGGTTCAAACATATCAATTTTGTTACTTCAAATATCTTGGTTGATATTAGAGTCTAATGCTTTTTTAAATTAATGAAATAATATCAAAAACGAATTTCTTTGGTAGAAAGCAATACTTCTTTGCTCATATTGAAGAACATGATTTATTTCACTCAATACAGGCTTCGTTGAATCAAGAAATCCTTTTTCTCAGCGTGCTTTTATATTCATTATAGCCTATTTAATAGACAACTCGCTAAAATAATTATTTAATAAAAAAAATACCATCAATTTTTGTTTTAAAGAAAACACTTTTGATATCAAATTGAGATTATGGTGCCGGTGCTACTTCATATGAAAGTTGTTTTATCAAACATGAGGTCTCTAATTCTTTTTGTTTTGACGCGTTCATCTTTATCACTTGCTCTATAGTTTCATTTGAAAAACAAAAATTAACCTATCTGAGCATCTTTTCCATAGGATGATTATTTCAAGAGTTATTGCCGGTATTGCTTGTTCAGAATGCGACATTGTGGAGTTCTTTTAAGATAATAAACATATAACCTACTTTTACAATATACGATAACATTCTTAAATTTTACTGTTTAATTGACGTGGTGGAGATAAGCATCCAAATTATCTCTACCGGTACATATATTCAACCCAGTAGTTTTTATCTTCTGTCAATTTAAAAACCCATTAATAAGTTCTGAAGCTTAGAACTGGAGGTCAAAATCAAAGGAAGGATTTAACTATTGAAACATGTCTTCCAGAATTCTTTGCAAATATGTTCTGGTTCTTTTTTTTTCTTTTCTGGGTTGGTCCAACAAAAATTTACGTTATTCGTGGGTGCATCCAATTATTTTGTTTGTCCATAAAATTTAAGTGATATCTACCTACTATTTAAGTGATTTTTAGAAGAACGTTTTTCTAAAAATCACTCATTAGATGCTTTATCTCCACAATAATAGATACACGCATTATAGAATTTCAAATAAAAACCGTTATCGAACTGTTTGAAAAACAAAAAGTACATGTTGTATGTGTGTAAGTTTGAAAAGGCGTAATCGGCTTCGTCAAATAAGTTTTTATTATCACCGCGCGTCTGTCACTCAAACTACCTGTTATCGTGATCGCTGTCAATCAGACGGCGGAGTATCAGCAGGACGGCGAGGATTTATTTCGCGCAATAAAATTACCATTTTAGACCACTCAAATCCCTATACAAAATATTATTTAAAGCGTGGGCAAAGTTTGTTCAGCTACTGTCTGAAAACATGACAAAGCAAGTCTGTAACGTTAATTATAAGTTTCTATTTTTCTTCAAATTCAGAATATCTTTACCGTAAAAAATCTAATCTAATATCTTATATCTTTCACTATCGTACTTTTCTTTATTTTTTTGGTGACAATTTTATCGAAACGCTAGTAATTAATAATACTAATCGACATTAATGATCTACTAAATACATATTATGTACTGTATCTGTTGTTAATTCCTAAAAATAATTTAATTACGTCTACGTATGCAAAAGTATCAATCGCGTTTGAAATAAGAATGTTTGAATAGATTATCTCCTTATAATAGCATGGATATCATAATGTTATCGCTACGAACATGTGTGTAGATACAGATATAATCGTTAAGAAGAGGAACCTAAATATATCGATTTATTCGTATTTTTCTGTGCCTTCGTGAATTGAAGATTATGATAACATCTATAATTTGTAAATAATGTGCAATAAATTGTTTATTCCGATTTTGTTACGCTGAGAAAAAGACATTAAATTTAGTGAAGGCGTAGGTACAAGAGCTTTTTCAATATTAAGCATAGGGGACGTGTTTTTACCTTCTTTTACAAGCAAATTAAATTACGCATTGTAAAATTTTCAAAATATTACATTAACTTTTAATAATCTTGATAGTAAGAGGAGAAAAATGTATTTTCGTTGACCACTGCTTACTGACAAGGACGTTAAATCAGGAGAAAGGTAAAGAACATATCAAAACAAAAAAAAACAAAAATAAGACGCCACAGATTAAAACAGGCAAAAATAAAATCTAATTTCCAAAGAAGAATAAAAAAATAATGGAAACAAACAAATGAAATTAAACCTGAAATACATGCGAAACAATTATAAACATGCAATTTTAAAAGCAACAAAAGAAAATTGCGAAACAACAAAGATATTCAAAAGAAATATCGAGAAGAACCCCTGGTGGTCTGACAGAGGAAAGGCAGCACTCAAAGAAAAGAAAAAAAAATTGAAAAGTACCTAAGTAAAAAACATGGAAGCGATTATGAAGAATACAATGAGAAATTGAAATTAAAGATTGATAAAAAAATAGAAAAATAAATAAATAAAAGTTATAATATGTGCTACGACATATGAAACAATTTTAAACAGGCAGTGTTAAATGCAGCTGAAGAAAGTTGTAGAATTACAAAAATGTTCAATAGAAACACTAAGAGAAATCACTGTTGATCGGAGAGAATAAAAACAGCGGAGAAAGACAAGAAAAGAAAAAAATTATGAAGAATATAAAAAGAAAAAACAAATTCTATTCTTTGTCACACTAAAGAGAATAAGACAGTGAAAAAAGATAAGATACTACAGCAGAAGTAGTAAGAGAAGAAAATAAGACAATGAACTAATAAAGAGCATACTTCAAGGACCTACTGGAAGGGAACCACGTACAAAGGAAATAACAGGCTGAAAGTCCAAAAAAATTATCATAGACTAACAGGAGGAAATAACAATGTGAGACCATAGGGAAAGGGATATCAGGAAAACCATCATAAAATATCAACAGAGTGACGGAAAAATGCATATATGCCAGGATCATATAAAGAAGGCTAACAATAAGACAACATTTGGAAAGGACTATAACAAAAACACAGTTAGGTTTCTGTTCAATTCAGATTTCAGGGTACATCGGTGGTACAGCGAGTATATGTAATTTACGGAACGCTTGTGACCCTATTTAAATCTCGTAGACCCCCAAATCTTTTCTCGCTGATATGAATCCCCAGTGAGCCAAAATCGACCACTGGGATTCCATACAGATCACCGGGGTAAACATAAGTATTCGCAATAAAAAAAACTAGCCTTCGCTAACCAATAAAGTTACACTTTAGCAAGTTAGAATGGTAAGAAAATCAATTAATAAGAATTACAAAGAATACGTGCGAAGAAGAGGAAGATATTGGAGAGACGATGCCACTGTGTATTTGAAGAACTATTCACCCATGTTAAATTTTTTATTTAACACATAAGTACATTTTATTTTTAAAAATAAAGTATGTATATCTTGCAATATGTCAGCATAAAAAGCGTAGTATAGAGGGCCACCCTTCTTTTTAATTATCTTTTATGTTGGTTACAACTACCAAGACATGGCAACGAAGAACTTGCTCTCTACGTTGCTAAATTTCGCGAAACTGATGGAGTAAGTCGCAAACCCGGTAGTGGCAGGTTCAAGAAACGAACTGCTGACACTATTGCGAATGTGTGAGGTGGACCAGACACCTAAGAAGTCAATTAGAAGGCGTTCACAGAAAACTAATTTGGTACTTGTCAACATGTTCTTACAAAAGACTCGATAAATATCCATATAAAATAAATATAATAAATAATATATATAAATAAATATAATAATAATAATAATAAATAAACTCAAGCCCATTGATCAGGCAGTGAGAAGCACAATACTGCAATTTTGCAATTTGAAAATCGCATGAATGGCCATAATATTCCTAACGAATCCTTCTTCTTAGACGAAGCTTGGTCCCCCCTTAAATACTTTTACTAACAAATAAACCGGGCTTGTTAGTCAGGCTGAACTCAGACGACCAGCAAACCGTCAACTTCGTCCTGAAGGTGCCAGCCACAGTGTTTGGCGAAACATCGACTTATACCAGCTCAAGACCACAGCCAACAAGCCCGGAAATACGTAGAGTCAGTACGAACCCGTTGTATAAACTCATAAAGATGTAATAACTTATTTCAGCGTTTCCTAAATCAGTTTCATGATGAATGACGATAATATCCTTCGAATCCTTCTTCTTAGTCGAAGCTCGTTCCCCCTTAAATAGTTTTACTAACATACAAACCACTCGTTTATGGTTCAATGGAAACCTTTATATCTTGTTACAGAAATCATTGCATAAATAAATAACAGTAGGCTTTCACGGCCAGAGTCTAAGTTCGTACGGACAGTACATATTTCCGGGCTTGTTGAACCAATTGCATAAACTCAAAAGAATACAATAACTTATTGCAGCGTTTCCTAAACCAGTGTCATGACGAACTAATGGATGGGCACTTCCAACTTGACGATGCCACAGCTCATAAAAGACTGCAAACAGAGAACCTCTTATGTGAATATTTTGATAACCGTTGATGATTTTCGTCCACGTTCGCCTGATCTAATTAATTTAGATTATTTTATTTTTCCACGCTTAAAAAAATGTCTACAACGCCACAATCCGTTAACACCTCATCGACGGATTTAACATCATAGAAGGATGAGCAGGGATTTGCATTAAAACCGAAGGTGATCACTTTGAGCGTTTATACTATAGGAAACATTTTTTTATTCTACTAGCTCCATTATTATTGATGTATTCTACTACATATTAGCAATTCATGCTTTAAACAGAAACTTACATAGTTGCATCATTATCATCAAATATTTCAAACGTAATTTGACGTTTCTATCTTGATATGATATAAGCAAGATTTCACTGTAAGATGTAGATAAAAAATTAAATTAAAGAAAAAACATGGCCCGATTACGTGTTTTCTATGACCATGTACTTTTAAAACAAAATAGGACATTACCGTATTGCGGAAAATCCAAATTGCCTTAGTTGAGGCTTTTGCAATTATTTACGAATTTCTAAATACGACACAAAAATGATTTCTAAAGCTTGGAAATGTTTATTAGAAGATCGCCCGTAAACTTAATTCTGTTCTAAAGTTGGTATGTGATTCAGCATGTCAAGATACATTGATGAACATTTAAATATATATGGAAAGCGTAATCAATTTTAAAAAACAATTGCTTATTTTTCACATAAAAATATGAAATACAAAAACAAAATCAAAAACAATATGAAAAATTACACCATTTGTTTTACAGTGCATGCAAATAAAAAGAAAGTGATCCAAATTACTAAGCAAACGGCCATTGCATAACTTGGATAATCTCTTGACATTTAAATCGATTACATCGTCTATTAGTAAAAATAATACCAACCACACTCGCATTTTGTGATTGGACAGACGAACAAGTAAATTGTATAAGTTAACTAAAAAAAAATTATTTTATCTGTTAAATGAATACTTAAAGCAAACTAATTGGCAGCAAATTAATTTGGTGATAGCGATCTCCATATATGTATACATGTGCAAAAAATATTTTCACTATATTATGAGAATTAAAAAATTAAATGTTGTGGCTAATTAGTTGTGTTCATTTTAATGACTTATGTAATCGCCAACTTTATCACTTATGTGAAGTTTTTTCTTTTACTAAATATTTTTGGAGTGAGCCCGATTAATTGTACCTTGGCATTGAAATGTAGACAGGAAATGGGTCAAAAATATAAAATGATAATTACCATTCATAGAAGTAAATATTCACTTTGAAAAGAGGAAAATATTTTCCAGGAAATTTCTTTTCTGGCGATTGGGGGGTGAGTAAACAATACGACAACCTTGAGATTAGTGACCTATATTGATGAGTAAATATGGAAACTACTTTTCCATTTGAGGTTTTGACGAAACAATGTCCTCTTTCTTAAAAAAGCTGTATGGCTTTCCTAGAATTGTACTTATACAATTTTTTTTTAGAAAAGGCCACGTTGTTTCGCCGAAACATCAAAAAGTGTTAAAATGGACCATTAATCCCAAGATTGTTGTATTATTTAGTAAATATTTAGGCATACACGGAAAGCCTTCAGGAGCGGACACTCACGGTTCCAGCTTTTTCATCCGATTGTAGGGTCTGTCCGTTCATGAGGAATATTAAACAAAATAGACAAAATAATCATGTCCTGGTACCCAAACCAGGGTCACCTTAGTTCGGTTTCCCATCCTATCAAGAGCATTCATGCAGTTCCACACTAGTTTCGACTTCACCGTGTAGAGTCACTGCTTGGCTGTCTAACTTAACCAAACCATCAACGTTATATTTAACATTCACATATTGCTTCCAATCCTTCAGAAATGATGAAATCCAATCATATACGACCCCAATTGAACACCCTGCTCAGATCACAAAAAATCCCAAAGGGCACTCGCAAACTTCGAAACACTCCAATAGCTTCTCATAGAAGGGGGGAAAGAGCTGTACAGACTTCTTATTGCGAAAACCATGTTGTTTATTAGTAATTGTCAACAATGCGCAATATACACTCCAGAAAACAATATTCGAAAATTTTTGAAAAAACAGAAGTTATCGAGATAGGTCGATCATTGATTAAGTCGTTGCGATCAGAATTTTTTTTATAAAATGGAACAACTCTGCTTATCCTTAATTGGGACGGAAATCCTCCCCTTGAGAATAACAAATTTACGAGATAAGTTACGATGATTTCAATTTACAATCTACACAACGCCTCAAATAATTTTAGAAGCAAACGCCTCAGAATCGATCCTAAATTAATTACACCATTTTTATGGGTGCCGCAAGAATACGCTGGTACGATGGATGGTTATGATAATTCATCATGTCGACCAGTTGATTGTCAGTGGGGCTTAACATGTTGGTATAAGAATCTCCATGGTTTAAGGAACGAAAAGAAAAATCAATGGTTGTTCAAAGTTCACTGGAAGAATTAATGTTTCCTTTTTGCGAATACGCGTTTTATTGCAAAATGTTGCCGCGAATTCGCGTTTGTAAACATATAAACATCCCAAATTGGGAATTCTCTATTTTAATATGGAACCTACCTTTTAACCATGAATTTTAAAAAGCGCTAAGGCTACAAAATGTAATAATCAGCTTTTCAGTTAACTAAAGAAATCAAAATTTTTTGATCGATTTCATTCCGGTTGACGGTAGAATACACCATCTGATGGGAAGTTGAACAAGGTCATTATGAATAAATATATTGCTCACGTTGTTTGATTAATAAATAAAGATGAGTTTATTAGATAGATGCAGATATTAATGGTTGTTCTTTCTACTGATAAGTAGAATACAAGCATATCCTCAAAAACTTTTTTCACAAAGTTGTTAAAGAAATTAATGGGTTAAATGATGTCCGTCGTACCCTAAATATGTAAGTGATATGGTTTATTATTATTATCTTGGTAGTAACGAATACTACCAACAGAATTTAACCAATAGGAAATGAAATAGTTTATCAAATAAACCTATTTTTGAGCTATCAAAACAATATAAGTGATACTAAATATTTTAATAATTTAATTTAAATAAGTAGCGGTTTTCATTTCAATTTGCATCTATTATCTATCACTATGTCGCTACCAATCTAATCATTAATCTAACGAAATGTATTAAATTTTGTCAATTCGAAATCAACATAAATCTACTTATCAGAAATCATGCACAGCGGTGCCCAAGTCCGACGTCGGGAGTTCCGTGAACCTCTTATGCCGCTCTCAAAAAATGTGACGTTAATGTTATTTGCGATTTGTTCGTCTTTCTCTGATACTAAAATAGCGTTTTTATACGCCCGCTTTTCCCTTAAAAGGTCGTCGAATGTACTATCTAAGGCATGTTAAATGGTGTATTTGAGCAATAAACCCACATAAGTAGGAGTTAAAGGAATTTCGAACATTTTAACGGGGAGAGGGATATAGCCATTTTTAATTTTTAATTTCGTTTGCGAAACTACCTTTTTTATATTTACAATTAATCCGCCATTAGCGATACGTTAAATCTCTAACTCTGGCATAAATGGAGATAACTTTTAATGCAACTTTTATCAAATTATGAAATTATTAAATTAAACTTTAAATCACGTATGGGGGAACGAGTTGTTAAAGCTATTAATGAGAGACGTTGTTGCTTCGACTATTTGTCCAGAAAAATACAAAAATAAAAAATTGCCTTCCGACGGATTCACACACGTGCCCTATACATAAATATATTTTTGCAAATGGCACTATGTAGTATAATATATAATATTGCGTTTCGAATTATGCTAAAAACTCCGTTTTCCAAATGAATGAAGGAGAGGTCTGCGGTACTCTCAACATCAAAAGTTTCGTCATCTTTCCGTCATAATCTGTTCCATTTGTGAAAAATCTTTCTCGTTTTACAAGCAAAATCAAAACTTAAAACACTTACCTGTCAAATCTGGAAATTTCTGGTAAAACATCCCCGTCCTTGCCAGCCATTCCAATTGCATCTGATGGAATTGGTTGTGATTATGATGGTTCAACGGTAACTGGACCTTCTGCACCATAGATCCGTCGATACTATGAAATGCGGACCCTTGCGTTTGGCCCGGATACCCGTAAAAAGCACCACCATTCGGGTAGATATGGTTCAGGAGTCCGGGCCTTGGTACGAAGGGGTTAGGTGGAATTTCTTCGCTACCCGGCGATATCGGCGGGCTCCTACTCCTCGTGGACGAAGGTGATATACTTCGAGAGGTATCGGGAGAGGTCGGACGCTCTTCGTTTCTGGAGAGTAAGGCGTCTATACAGAAAGAACCTTTATTTTCTTGGATCTTGGTGTCCATGTTTAATGGTTTCGGTTGATATTCGTGGTTATGGTGATTCAACATGGTGAGATGCGAAGACTCCTCGAGGTAATGAGCCATTTAATTTGATAATGGTGAATTGGCAACACTGTTTGGCACGACGTCTTGATTTGTTAAGTTTGAATCGATTCAGTAATCACAAAATCTTAATTTATATTAATTTGGTTTAAAAAAACGATAAATAAACAATATCCTCCTTTCCTAAATATTAATTTATAAACACTAGAGGTCACTAATAATCGTCCATGTATGAATTTTGACGTTCAATTGTTTGATGCAGGGCTTGTAACTTTCTAAACTTTTGCAACTAGCATCGACGTAGGCGTTGATAGACTAAACGATTCCAAAAGTATTATCCTAATAATATCTGGCATTACAGCAACATTAGAGACGGTATACATTACTCGGTAGCGTGCGCAATTGTTTCCCGATACGATTGGAGGAAAAGTTTGTAGGCCACGCCTCCCAACCCCGTCGTACAAAGGGAGTTGCTACGCGACGGGAGGACGCTCGCACCAAGCGACTTTGGTCATAACGCAGTTCGTGCATTGAAATGTTTTTTCGCTGGTTCGGTTCCGGTAGCGTCCGGAGTCGTTTTTTTTTTTCTTCTGGCTTGTTTTTTGCGCTAGCCGAGTGAGTCCGACTTATACGAGCTGGACCGGTTCGGTGAAGTGGTTGCTCTCGCTTTTTGGTCCCGCGCATAATGATAGATATATTTGGGAGATTTAATTATTTTTGCGGGCTTTCGAAGTTGTTTGGACTTTTTTCCGCGGGTGTTCGGGGAGATAGAGGTGGTTAATTGAAATTGTTTCGCTTCCGACGGTCTTTTTTACGCGTCGGTTGTCGATTGGGGATGTTAACTTTTCATAGTGGAAAGATTGGAGAAGGGATTTTTGAATCTGTATTTGATCAAACAGTTTTCGTATATTTTTTAACTCAAATTCAAAGATGTTCTCTATTTTTCTATCATTTATATTCCGTTTAACGTTTCCTTTTTTTGTTTTGTAAAAGGTTCGCGTTTCGTATTGCTGAAAGAGCAAATTCCAAAAATTTGAGACAAATTGTGAATATGCAGTTATTCATTTTTTGATGTATTACTCCCAATATTGTAGCACAAGTGTGCTTTAGACAGTCGTTGCTAAAACTAATGGACAGATTGATTTTATAAGAAGCAACTTCATAAACAATATCAACTTGCTTCAAATCAAAGCTATCTTAGAAAGTTTATTAATGAGTGACATGCTCGCATATTTAAACTCTTTGGATTTGTGGACCATAGGTGGCAGTCTATTTGGATTTGGTAAAACTCCGTCAATCTGCAGTGCTACTTTTGACTTGTGGCCATGCACCACAACCAAAGGTCGCCATATACTCTATGATATTGCAAGACCGGAATTGATGTAGCTGAATTGCGTGGTTGCTATTTTGTTTATTGGTTCATTCAATGTACGGATACTTGGAAGACCCGAAACAAAAACTGAAGAGTCGAAACTTTCACAAAGAAATTCTTATATCTAAGGCTGACTCATAAATAAAATCCGCCACTTTCCGTGCGCTTCACGAAATTAGCAATGACTAGACAGACTCGTGTCTATTCGTCTCATGAGAATGGGTTCGTGTTGTTTGCTGGTTTCCCCGAAAGTCTGTCTAGTCTCTGCTAATTTCGTGAAGCGCACGAAAAGTGGAGAACTTTACTCATAAACAAATGAGAGAGTATGGATTTTTCATCCCCCTCCAGTGGTAAGAAGGCTTCCGTCTGACTGGGCAGAGTTAGGCGCTGTGCGTTCGAGTCCCACTAGGTTGGCCGGTGCCGTACATTCCCGAGGCACCATTCGCATTTGAGGGACAATTAGCTGCCCTTCACCTTTTATGACGAAGGGATGATAGTAATAAAACCATGGAACACTTTTCAATCACAATTTGCACACAAAAGCTCCTGATGTTATAACAAACTTTAAAGCAACCCGTTGGGCCGTCACCACAAAAAAAAGAATTTTAACAAATATTCTATTGTTTCCGATACTTTAGCTACCCCACAGTCTTTGCTGTCATTATTCATGGTTTTCAAAATTAATTTTTATAATTAATAATTATAATAAAAACGAATTAATTTTTATAATTAGCATGCAAGATAACAATTATAACTAATATAGGGTCTTCTAGCCCACAATATTTACCACCACTCGCCAATAACTACGTTTAATGAAAACAATTTTTATGTCAATTCTAATCAATGTTATTGATGGGGAGTATTATCCAGCGTGCTCATATTTTGAGAGAAAATTGAAATGTTTATTCTGAAAAATCTCCTTATCGCAATAACATATATGAAAACCAATAAGATTAAAGCTATTTCCAACACTACACTTTGTGATAAGGGGGCATTGATTTCCGCTACTTTGGTGTATCCAAATCTACCACCATATAAATTCATTAAAATATTTGATCATAGCGGTACGCATTAGCAAAGTAAATATGTATTCGTGCGCTATAAACTGTCGATTTTTTATTCATTTTAATTGAATAAATCGGTATTGTTAATGTGTGCACGCGATAGTGTTATAGAACATTTAATTAAAATAATTTTTTAAATTATTTTCATTAAGTTTCAACTTGAAACCTGTTTTGTTTAACTTCGATATTTTCAATGAATTGCAATAACAAAGATAACTTGTATTTGTTTTTATAACATGAACATACAGAGTATTTACCATGTATTTTAATACGAGTCCATCCAACAGAATTGGAACAACATTATATAAAATTTTGTTGTTTGCTAACATGCCTCGTCCGAAGAACCTCTTATCGCCTCTCGTTCCTCACCATTTTCGTAAATTTTGGGTAGTTAGTCTTGTAAATGCAATGTTTAAACATATTGTTATGGTTACATGTTAAAACAAAGACCCGCGAACACCAAAGCAAAATTTTGAAATTTAACTTCTAAAATAATTAATTCCGATGAAGTTGAAGATCTATGTTAACTTTAAATTTTTATTTCTTGAAGCCTAAATTGTAACAAAGTCCTGTTCTTGTATCAAAGTTATTTAGGAAAAGTAGAAAATGGCGATTATCAAACTATTAAAACTAAATTAAACACTAACCTAAAATGGGTAATAACACAGCTTCACATACCACAGTGAGTTGAAAAAAAAAGACTCAGTCAGAATATAACTAATTTATTGGGAAAAACATCTTGTTCAGTTCACAATTGTGCATATTTTTATATTTAATTATTGCGCTAACAGCTAGTAATAGCATATGTTTCATAAAAAACGTAATCCAGCGACGATATTAGCCACTCAGTTAGTTTGCAGTAACAGCCCTGAAGATGTCCCATAAGAGCGAGGACGAAACATTCGCAGAAACATCGACAACGATGTTGTTCCAACCCTGAGAGGAAACCAAGAGTACAGTATTAGTGACGACCTCGGAATAGAGGAATAGAATCTAGAAGCAGTATTAGACTATCATACTCAATCAGCAACGTATTGGATGCTGGTGGGTTGGTTTCTACTTTCCACTATGTTCAATAACAATTTTGCCTGTCTTTCGGACCAACATCGTCCGGGTGGTGCTTCTGTTGCTTCTCTTAATCGGGATGTTGAGCATGTTACTGATTTTAATGGAATTTTCTCCATTTTTCCGGTCACTTCTGAGGAAATTAAGTGTTGTTTTAAGTTTCTACAGATCATTATGAAATTCCGACACAAGTTCTTAAATTAGTGGCTAATTGTGTAAGCATTCCCCTTGCAAATATTTTTTGAATTTGGTAACTATTTGGATGATTTTAAAATATCGAAAATTGTACCTTTGCATAAGAAAGGCGACACAAAATAATCATTGCTGATTATATCTCTCATATCGCTACTTCCGGTACAATCAAAAGTGTGAAAGTGTTCTTAAAGACTGATTGTTTAAATGTATACTTGATAATAACATACTTTCTCCTAATCAGCACGGTTTCATCAGCAAGAGAAGCATATTTTCTTAACTAATTCAATTTCAATCTGAGTATATACACTACCCGACAAAAACATAGACGCGGTATCGTTTCTATTTACGAAACAAAGTTTATAGACATTATATAAAATGTAAATGAGGGTTATTAATACTTGTTATGTAAATAGTCCATTTATAGATATTTCTGGGTATTTATTGCTTTATGAGGGGTAATTGAGATTTTCCCAGATCAAACTAGGAATTTTAAATGCGACAAAAATTTAGACCCTGTGCATTTATTACATTAATATAAGCAAAAATGTTTTAATTTGATACTTCTCTTTATATGCAGTGGTTGTGCTGGTGAAGTGTACACATTTCACCACGAGAAATTATATTTTATAAAGTGTTTGCAATATGGATAGAAAAAAGCAATTATCCTTGATAGAAAGGGGTAAAGTTCTAGCCTGGCACCAGGATGGTGTTAGTAACAAGGAAATTGCTCGTCGGTTACGAAGAAGCGATCATTCCGTTATAAAAAATAAAAAGATCCGGAAAATTACGGCAAATCAAAAGACCAAGGGCGACCGAAAGCTGTAAGTGAGCGGGATAAACGCATGATATTGCGGTGTGCATCCAATTCTTCCGCGTCTACGAGAGTTATTGCAGAACAGGCGGGGGTACAAACGCACGTGCGTAATTTTCAAAGGATTTTAAAGGCGTCACCGATAATATCACGGAAGAAAATGTTGAAAAAACCGCCACTTTCGGCGAAACACAAAGAAGCGAGGTTGAGATTTGCTGAAGAACACGTATTCTGGAAGAAACAATGGGAAAAAGTTATATTTTCCGATGAGAAACGTTTTAATTTGGACGAACCGGATGGGTACTCGCCTTATTATCATGATCTGAGAAAGGAACCAAAAGTGAAAATGACCGGACAATTAGGGGGTGGATCTGTGATGATATGGGCAGCGATTGGATTCCGCGATAAAAGTGAGATAGTGTTTTGCACAACAAAATGACATCTGCGACGTATAAAGACTTATTGCGTAACAATCTTCTACGTTTTGGAAACCAATAGGCCGGGCGCAATTTTGTTTTTCAGCAAGATAACGCGCCAATTCATAAAGCAAAAACCATTACTGAATGGTTTAAAGAGAAAAAGATTAAAACTTTTACAGTGGCCGGCACGGTCACCAGATTTAGACATTATTGAAAACACGTGGGGTGAATTGGCACGTCGCGTTTATGGCGAAGGCCGTCAATATTTCACGGTACAGGAACTAAAAACTTCAATAGTGACTGAATGGCAGAATATCCCTCAAAATTATGCGTTAAATTTATATAAATCTATTAATAACAGACTATTGGAAGTGATTAAGAACAATGGACGGTCTACGCATTACTGATCACTCATTTGTTGATTTTTGTTTTACATTTGCAACAGAGCGTCCAAATTTTTGTCGCAGAAATTGTTTAAACATTGGAGTAATAATTTATTATTTAGTTCATATATTACTGGAGGAGATATTTTTAAGTTTATTTAATTTTATGAATAAAAACTTAATTAGATATCTTGCTAGTTTCGCAAAGAAATGTTGTAACCCTTAAAATCCATTTTGTTGTCGCAGGCACTGATGTGTTTTTATACATACATTATAGGGAAAACCACAAATTGGAAAAAAAATTGTTATTTGTTAAATGTAATAGTTTTACATCAGACAATGTATGTATGCACATTTCGTTTAAAATCAAAAGTTATTAAGGCATAAGAAAATATATTCTTTGCTTAACAAAACTAAGGTCTCGATAAAAACCACATTTATGTTGAATTGAATTGGACAATGTAGATAATCTCTGTTAGCCTTAGTCAAACATGTGTAGCTCTCATTTGATCAAAAAAAATAAAAAAAGAACCAAAAAGAAATAAAATATTTGTTTTCAATCCAAGAAAATTAAATTAAGAAGATTATTTCAATTCAATGATTGGTTTGAAACAGATTTTGTTGCATAAGAACAAAAGTTTCTGCGTGTAATTTTAGATAATGGTAGATCACAATATTTTGTTGAATAATGAACTGAAATGCATGAGGAACTTTACGAAAATTATACGTGACTCTTGCTACATAGGCTAAAATTTATCCATCAAAATCAATACTAAATTCGTATTTATAGATGCTATTCAAAGCTGGCACTACTAAATAGATACATTTATGAAGTATGTAGTAGTCACCACCTGTAGCTGCATTAATCAGTATACCTAACTAGCTTGTCACGCACATACATAAATACTTACCTTCCGTTTACATTTTCATAAAGAAATCTTCAATCTCCAGTTATTATTTTAACGTGAATATCAACTCGAAGAACATATATAGAGATAATTTCACCTTCATCCTCTTCTCTGTTGGTATTTTTTTATCCGCATCCGCACTTAATACGACAACGAAGTCACATTAAAAAATAATAATTAACCGTTGTGTTTGTCCAAGTCCGCGCCGTGGACACACCGTACACACAAATTATGTTTGTGAACGTGATCAAGTGGTTTGTATTCTCCAGCTTACCAGGTTGACTTTAGGCCGAGTCGCAGACCGTTCTGTCGAAGGAGCGTGCATAACGAAGAGCATGATTTAGAGTGCAGACAACCAAACACCAAAAGAGAAGGAAAATATGCTTCGTACAAAGTACCAACGATTATGTGAAATGATAAAAGTATATTTTGTCTACCACCAGCGTGTAGATTCTTTTAGGTTTGAATTCTAAGATAGTTTGCTGTTTATGAGCGTGTATTTACAAGAGGTATGTGTAGGTTGTGAGGAATAGAAGGAGTTTTTTAGTGTATTTGGAAAGGGAGACGATTCACCTGTATAAATAGTAAAATTGCTTACACAAGCCTATATAGCGCGTAATTCTTTCTTCCAGAAGAAAAAGGATTTAATGAATCTGCTCTTTATAGATATGCCATCTAAAGATGATTGTGAATAGCTTACTTTCACTATTTGCGGTTACAAATTATACATAGATAATAATGGTTGGAAAGAAAGTACTACGACTTAAATAAAATTGAATTACTTTAGTCAACAAAATTGATGGTTTTGCGCTTCCAATCAACTATTTTATTTAATTATTTAATTTCCTTAGATGTCGTTTCTTTATTCTATTTTGCTTTTGACAAAAAAATGTTATTTACAAACTTTTGAAATACCTGGATTCATACATTACACTCATTCTAGCCTTGATCTTATTGGATTTTCTTCTGGATAGTGCGATACCACGATTACCTTTTTTATCGCATGTGCCACGTGATACGTCCAACCATACCATGTACGAAGCTGTAATTTGGCAAATTCTATATGATACCATCCGGCAAAAATCAAAATTGGAGAGGATCGAGTGAAGACCCTTAGTCCAGTTGACATGGAATGACCGTACTACAAAACTAATTTGCTCACTGGATGCATCCCTGCGATAATACATAAATAGCACAGGATACAGGGGCATTTTATACAAGATCCGTACTATAAAGGACCCTTTAATGCTCTCGATGAATTAATTATTATTAATCATTCGTAGACACCTTTCTCACGCCGCTAAGATTTCTAAACGGCAATCTTTGGGGCGGGTGATTTAAATTATTGCATGATCCACCTTTGGGTTTAGTTCTTCAAATTTCAAGTTTATGACGTCACCCACTTTAGTCTTCGGCGGCGGAGGATTTTGCAGCTCAACAACCATTCTCATGAGGAGTTCTTCGCGTCATGTACTTCCTTCCACCCCCTCCTAGCCATCTACCTGAAGTATTCCAACAAACTGGGTGGACTTTTTTAAAGAAGGGCGTTCACAATCATCCAAGTGGAGTAATTCCTGCCGTTGTACATGTTCACAAAGAAGTCTCAGTATCCAAGAGACTCCTCCTACAGATTAAGAGGATTAATAAGCTCAGTTTCTGGTTCCGATAAATTTGCTTCTTAGGGCCTATGCATGGCGTATCCAGGTGAATTTTTTATCAAAAATAACTAAGTAGAACTTTTCTGGAATTACATACGATAGAAGAAGATTCGGACCCAACAGAGATCCCTGGGACGCCCCACAGCTGGTGGGGCACCCAAAAGAGAAACAACCACCATTGCGTACAGAGAAGAATCTCTCAAATGATAAAATGCGACCAGCCTTCTGATGCTAACCCCGAATCCGGAACGCGTCATCATAAACATGTCTAGAAATACGGCCCCAAGAACTACTCTTGACCCCAATAGTCAATGATTGCTTCAGATAGTCGTCCGAAATGGAGTGAACATCGAGTAGTTTCAATTCGCCTCTACATCTGGTGATACTTAGGAAAGAGCTACAACACTGTGAGAAGAATAGACCAACTAATCCACGAAGGACTTATATGACCTGGGAAATCTGAGAAAAGTTACAAATAAGCAGTAGCTGAACACCTCTGTCAAGATTGAGACCATAACATCGACTATGGCAACGAAGAGGCATTATCCAGAACCATCTACTACCACCAGAGAATAATAGGCAAATCCTTGAAAATTATGAAGAATCCAACCAATGCAAACCGCAATGATGAATATAAGATGTATCCGGAATGACACCAACCATCAAGCAACAATTAAAAATATAAGTTGGCGCAAGAAATGAAAGTGAAACGCATAATTAATCCATCGAATAGGAACCTCACCAAATTCACAAACAGTACTCGTTACTTACAGAGTGAACTGCCTTAAGACTGAATGAAGAACGACCCGCCGCGGATCTCCAACATTCACATTAGGAATTGGATTAACGAGCTGAGCATCCGCTTATTTTACCATTTCAATAAGAATGTATCTACTACACCCAATATTAAGCTTTCTCAACTCGGACCACAAACCGTTGCTGGATTATGTCTTGTAAATTCAAAGTAAGCTCGCCTCGCACCAAATTATACAAACTTTTATAGTAGTTCCGATGACTCAACATTTTTTGCAATTTAATCGTAATGCTTGCAACAACTTAATATTACTCGTAATCCAGGGTTATCGAGGTTTTGAAGTTCTGAACGTACCAAAAGGAGCATGATAATCAAATTATTGAGTTAATGCAGTTGGGATACAATTAACCATGCTTCGCCATCTACAGCGAGGGAATGATGAAACACTTTACACGCTAAAAAGCTCCTGAGGTTATGACAAGCTTTAATAGCTTAAAAAAAAAAAAAAGAAAAAAAAAGTAAGTACACTTAAACAACAGAGTACTAAATCATGATGAAAGAAAGAAAGAGACGTACACGTTGTCTGAGTAACATATTGTTGCATACTCCCAGATTAAAAAATTTGGGTGATTGGAGTCAGCAGGCAGCATGTCAACGTTCACATCTTCCGGGCAAATTACCTGGTCGAAGTAAAATTTACAGTATATTAACCAGTTTTCTGATTCGTTAAGAAATTGCAAGATGGCCTGTAAATACACCCAAAAGTATATTGCTTTGATTTAAGGTTAGCAAATGTCGGTAAATCATTGAGCCTTTCAATGAAACTTGCAGAAATGGATTTAACACCGCACCAGGTCTAACATTTCTAATAAGAGGGAGAGACTGTCGCGCACAGAAGTAAAGAAAGGGAATCAAGTCGCAAAGTGATTAAGGACAGGTTTACCTTCATTCCTTGCGCCAATGTCTCATACATTGAAATTGCTAATAGCTGGGAAGAGATAATTTCATCATTAACACTGGCACAAAGAAGCAATAACGAAGAACACAGAAGGAATAAATGGCTGAGGCGGCTGCTGCTCACATAAGGTTGCTGTGAAGCAACGTCATACTGATCCATGTTTAATGTAAAAGCTTGTTCTTTTCGCTATTTTCCAAGAATGGGTTACAAAAGCCCAATATTCTCCACACCATAGTACACGTTTTTCAAGATGTCAAATGCCAGGATATGTACGTCCAAAATAGTATCGAAAATACCTTGCGATAAAATAAAGTAACAAGAATAAACAATCGAAATGAAACTATTTACAATATTTATTTAAGAGCTCATGGGTTCATCAATTTCGACAATCATCAGTCATTGTGTCAAAAACCAAACGATACATTACACAGCCTTCCATTTTTTCGAAGCCCTATTTAGATTGAATTAACAGATAATTTTGAATAAGCAGATAACATGAGTATTGAATTGCTACTAGAAACATGTAGGTAACTGATATTTATTGATTTTATAAGAAGTAAGATGGTGATAATTAGATTAAGCTAAAAACTTTAAAAAAGCTATTCCTTCTGTGCAGAAATTCGATAACTATCTAGTTAGATATCTAGTTTGTAAGATACTTACACACAATAATCTTCTAGCTTCGTTATTTATTGTTTAGTCAAGTGTTAACAAAAATTATTGAATCACAATTAAACAATTTCCTGCCTTGTACAAACACTTCAGTTATTTATATGTACACTTCTCATACACAAGTTTTCATGCATTATAATTGCTTATTGATCTTGAAAGTTGGATGATAAGATGTATAACTTTATTAGAATGTATTCCTTTAATCTGGAAAACTTGTATTGATAAGAAGCAATCGTGTATGGATTCTAGGTAATCGATTATTTTTTGATTATGAGTTGTAATACGCTTGTGCAATCTACATAATAAATCAACTAATTCTTTTATGATTATTATATATAGACGATAAGAGGATCTCTTGTTATATCAACATTACCTCGCAAAAATTCAAAGAAGCAATTTTTTCCGTGTATAGGCTACTGATAGGGTACGATCAGATGAATATCCAATTCTTCGAAATAATCAATGGCAGGTTAGTTTGAAAAAGCTTCAAGCTAAGTCGTCGCAGCTTATTGGCCGTAACTTTTCTGATAGTCGCCTGATTAAGATGATAATTCGGAAGCTTATAAAGTTTACAACACTTTTTATTAACAACATCTTGCTATCACTGCCATTGTGGCATAAATTGTATATTATTATTATTATTTTCATTAATATCTGTGAATGCCACAAAGTCCCAATAGAATTCTTCGTGAGCTTTCCCAACAAGGCTCGCCTTTCTCATTGTACACGCAGCAAAATAAACATTTGTGCATAAGCTTATCAACATCTAGCAATACGGATACATTTTCATCCTTGTGTTTAGCAAAACAAGTTTACATCAGAATAAAATTGAAGTGTTGGTGGCAATTATCTCGAAGACGAATTATAGGATCTGTTTTCTTTTAAACTATTAATGTTGCATGGACATTGTCAACAAGGCACATTTACCAGCTATGAGACTCGCTCATTTAGGAGCCGCCAGATCGCCTGATCTCGCCTCGTTAGATTCATATTTCCTAATAGACTCCATTATATTGAAAAGCACACAAGACCCGATTCAAAATGAAATAGCAAATACAGTATTGCGGGTTGTTGGGGTGAAATATTTAATATTTGCGGAATTCCTCATTTCTTAAAAAAATATTGTTTTCATTAATTGCCATCTTCAGGCACATTTTTAACAAAAAACAAAAGTGTTACTATTGCGTACTGAAGAAGGCCGTTGAGACAGAAGACGAAACGTCCTTACCTACGATCCGTTAAGAAAACTTGCAAAACGAAGTAAATTTAATTAAAAATGGGAAATCCTCAAATTTATGTGTTGCATCCTTCGCTAAGGTCGATAAAAGTCAATAAAACGAAAAGGAGAAAAAAGTGATACGTCGAACATACACAGCGTCATCTGAAATAATATATGAAGAGTCAGTCGTGAATACGAATGGCGGTGGTAGGGATGTTATAATTAGCACCAGATTAAAGTAATGTCTAGGGACACATTAAACGATTTAGCTCTGTTAATTAAAAGTGTAGTGCGCCTGGTGGAGTGGAGCAGTTAGACAAATGGCCGCTGGGGGCCGCCACTCTCTCCTCGCTTACCACCGCCTTGCCGTGCCATACTGAAGAGAGATACTCCCAGAATAAGCCGGGATGGAAAATCATCATCGTCAGCAACAGCAGCAACTGCGTTCCGTTTCTTCTCTTTCGCGATTTCGCCCGCTTCGTTTGGATTTGGCGTCTCTTACCGTTTGGGGCGTTGAATTCGGCGTAAGCGTTTTAATTAGGACTTATATACGCGTCAAATATTAAAGAATAATTTCGTCACATCGCCGTCGGCGCTTAAGAGTTTGAAATCGTATAATTCGCTTTAATTAAGACAGTTTGCCGGTGTAGAAATTATAAATTGCTTCATTTTCGCATAGTTTGCTACAGTATGGAAAATGAAACACTTAAAACGGTTAAATTTACGTATACGTAGAAATGTTCCTTTCATATCGTGACCAGCATTTTCTAATTGATCTCGACCTCTCTGATATCTTATATGTACATAACATCAATCAAAAGGTTCAAATCGTAATATCTAGGCTCATTTACGTTGGTAAAGCTTTTCGTTGCTGCGGTCATAATATGTTGCTGGATAAATTAAAATGTTATAATTTTGAGGAACTTGAATTGTATCTAACGAATAGAAATCAGGTGGTTCGTATAGATGGCGTAACATCTTCTGAGCTTCCAATTCAGTTTAGTGCCCCGCAAGGATCTATATTGGGACCCCTACTATTTTTTAACATATATTAACGATTTTTCTCAGAACATGTTCGTTGATCAAAGTATTCTTTTTGCAGATGACACTACATTGCCAGTAAAGTAAAGAGGATTGTAGTGACATCTTAGTTAAAGCTTCTTCAGCCCGTAGTTGTGCGTATGTCTTGCAACAAATGAATTATCCCTCAATGAAGATAAAACCGTAATAATTGTGTTTTTTTTTAAGAGATATTTCTAAAGTTAATGTCAACTGCATATGAAAAAGTTTCACTCAGTGCTGTCCAGGGTCTTTAGTCCACAAAAAACGAACTTCAGCCAATTCGCCTTATCGTTTCGGTTGTCGCGAAGTTTTTAGACAATTTAAAGCGTTGAATATTCGCGTTTATCTAGTTCTCAAAAATTCTTTGTTATCAAAGTATAAACTTTTACAATGTTCTCTCTGAGAATATTAAAAATTTGTGTGCAAGTGTGTGCAGTAGAGGACATAAGTTAACTAACCTACAACACCTCAATTTAAAAGTTCTTTTTATAGAGATACTGTAAGCAACCTAATAGAAGTGGCACATACAAACTGTTCTATGAAAAATTGCTAATGTAGAGTAGCGCTGGCCATCTTCAAGATACTATTGTACATTGGTTGTTTGTTTTAGAAATATGACGATTACGACTTATTTATTTTTATCACAAGCGTTTTGTATTCATCCCTGAGGCTAATTCTTCTCTTATCTTTTAAGATGGTGCCTTGTGTAAAGAGGATTGTAGAGACATCTTAGTTAAAGCTTCTTCAGCCCGTAGTTGGCTGTATGTGTGGTTTGCAACAAATCAATTATCCCTCAATGAAGATAAAACCGTAACAATTGTGTTTTTTTTTAAGAGATATTTCTAAAGTTAATGTCAACTACATATTAGAAAGTTTCACTCAGTATCATACGAGACTAATGCATCCTTTTACAATAATAATAGTTTAAGCGTTGAATATTCGCGGTTATCTTGTTCTCAAAAATTCTTTGTTATCAAAGTATAAACGTTTACAATGTTCTCTCTGAGAATATTAAAAATTTGTGTGCAAGTGTGTGCAGTAGAGGACATAAGTTAACCAACCTACTACACCTCAATTTAAAAGTTCTTTTTATACAGATACTGTAAGCAACCTAATAGAAGTGGCACATACAAACTGTTCTATGAAAAATTACTAATGTAGAGTAGCGCTGGCCATCTTCAAGATACTATTGTACATTGGTTGTTTGTTTTGGAAATATGAGGATCCCAGAGTATTCCAATTATCATAGATATGGCTCTCGTATCTTGCGTATTCCAGAATTACGACTTATTTATTTTTATCACAAGAGTTTGGTATTCATCCCTGAGGCTAATTCTTCTCTTATCTTTTAGGATGATGTCTTGTGCTATCCTCCCAAAACAGGTTCATTCTATTTTCTTTACATTTACCTTAAGTCGTAACATCGTTGAATCTCAACGTTTTCAGAACGAGCTCAAATATATTCTACATACAAGGTTTCCATATTTCCATTTTCTAGTAACTAACACTTATAGCATTAATAATAAGTCCAAAGTTATTTTTATTCGTAACTGTTTCATAACGTTGCTTAGTGAGATTCTCGACGTCGTGTCTGAATGTCTTTATTTAATCCAACAAGCCTGTTATTCTGAAGAGGAACATTTTGACTTTTTTAAATCACTGCATTCCAATTCCGTTTTAATTTAATGCGTGTACTTTCGACTGTGATATTTTATTATCTAGTCTGTGCATACATGTATTTTATTTTTATAGATTGATTGACATATGTAAATACTAGTGTGTAACTAGCACTGCTTAGCTTTCCGATGTGTTATTGCAGATATGACTTTGATCTATAACGTTTTCCATAAAAATTAGAATTTTTCTGAATTATTGCACACATTTTGGGGATTTTTAAATTAATAATGATAATAGTTTTATTGTTCAACGGCTTCCAGTTAGAGGACAACAATATTAAAAAAAATACGTACAATAATAAAAAAAGAATAGTAATTGAAGACAAAATATAAAACAATAAAAGGAAAAAAAACTCAAAACTCATTAATTTTATTAAAAAAATACATCATTGTAGTGTGTATCGGTTATGCTGTACATAGAAGTAATGGGAAAAAAGGATAACGGATTTGTTCGAGGTGTGGGAAGGGAGAAAGTAGGAGGAGAACGTCAAGATGTGCGAGGAACTAGAAAATTCAAGGAAGAAAGCAAGTCAGGACAATCAAGGACGCCACGCACCAACTTCCAGGCAAGACGTGCACTCTGTCGCTCCCGACGAGAAGCCGCGGTGTGCATCCCATGTCGATCGAGAAGAGCACCATAATCGATCTTCCGCACTGGATAAATTCCATCAATTTCCATCAAAAGATAAGAATTTGTGAAACCTCCGTTGAATCTTCTCAATTTGGAGTTGTAGATGTAGTGCGGTGACCAAACAGGTGAAGCATATTCGAGTTTGCTTACAACGAAGGTATAAAATAAAGTTTTGAAAACGGATATATTCTCAAAGTATCTGCAGGTGCGCATTACGAAACCTAAAACTTTTGATGCGGAAATACAAAGCTCAAACGACTATCAAAAATAACTCCAAGATCGCAAAATTCATTAACTCTCAGAAGTGCTTGGCTGTTAATGGAGTAAGTGGAAGGAATTGAGTTAAATTTCCTTGTGAATGACATGTAGCAGCACTTCCTCACATTGACCAGCAGCTTTGAAGAGGCAAACCAATCGATGATCGTATTAAGGTTACGCTGTAGCTCAATAACGTAATTCCAGTTCTTAATAGGCATAAATATTTTTAAATCATCTGCATAGGCTAGAATAGGGCAAGATACAGAAGCAAGTAAATCATTGACGTAGAGACTAAATAATAATAGACCCAAATTCGAACCTTGTGGAGTAGCTGAAGACGGACTAAATTCGAAAGATTTGAATCCATTATAAAAAACATAATTGCTTCTGTTGGTCAAATAGGACTTTCGAAGTCGAATAAGTGATGGACTGAAGCCAAAAGCAGAACATTTCTGAAGTAAAACGCTATGATCTAATGTGTCGAATCCTTTACTGAGGTCTGTTTATATCACGTCCACTTGTCCTTGCGCGTCAAGTTGCTGGCTAATAAATTGGGTAATCGACACGAGATTGATAACTTTTGACCTTCCTCGTACGAATCCATGTTGGTGTGGTGAAGTATAGGGTTTTGTGTGATAATATATGGTGGAGAATAAGACCTTGGCAAAATTAGACACAATCGAGATTGGTCTATAATTATCCACTAGGTTCTTCTCTCCCTTTATTAAAAACTGGAATTACTCTGGCCCGCTTCCAAAAAGAGGGCAAGGTACAGGTACAGGTAAATTTAATTTGTGATTTATATAGAATGAAATACTAAAGAAAAATAATTGTGAATATTAATCCTTGGTCTATTATCTTAACTAAATGGAGCAGTTAATTATAATTGACAATGGTTCGGCAAGAATTCTGCCTCAATTGGGGAATTAAATCATCACCAGCATTGTAATTATGAGGAAATGAAGATATGATGTCAATGAGATCTGTTACAGAAACAGCAGATAATGTAAAAGGAACACAATCAGTATGTGTGTCCTCATGATCAACTTTACCACAAGGAAGGTAAAAGGAACTCAATTTATGAGCAAAAGCGTTGACAATGTCCTGGGGAGATTCCAGATCCAAATCACTGTAAACTAGTGTTTTTAGGAGTTTTGTTGAACCTTGCTTTGTCAATTCTTCTCGAACGGTGAAAATTTTCAAATTATTTATTTATCGACCTTCGCATGGTTGCAGACAATGTGGTTGGGCACTGACGGTTAAGGAAGCAAATGTTCAGTATGATACTAACCAGTGACGTAAGTCTGCCAACCTGAAGACGAGACAGCAATTCCTCTGCAAGGATCCTGCGCTAGCGTTAATTAAGTGGGCAACACGCAATAAGGAATTGTCTCGTCTAGCCTTCATCAAAGCAAACTTTCTAGATATCATCTTCACTTATGGATTGGCTGACAATTTAAAGGCGTATCTAATATAGAGTTAATGCATAATGGGACTATTGTGACAAAATTACTGCAGAATTTCTTCCTCTCTCGTTGTTCAGAACCATAACTACCTGTCCTTCCGCGCATTTCTGAATGTTCTAATGTATATAAAGCTCCTTACTTGTTCCACGTCCTAATCTTCGACTATTATTTAGAGTTATGTATCTCTGGTTGGGCCACGCCGTCGCGCCTCATTTTCTATAAACCGATAAGGTTGCTCCCTATAATCTTATGGGGTTTCCTCTGTTTTTCGTTTCATTAGCATATATCTGCAGCATCATTTAGTTGCTCTATTGTTACAGACATCGTATGTTGTTTTCGGCTTCTGCAATCTGTAAAGTGTTGTCTGCATCTCCTCATAATTTTGACTTCGTTTGTACGTGAGGAAGTTATCTTTGTCCTCTGTTTTTCAACAGACTGTCCTTTGGTTACCCTTCAAATTATTTCACGCGTTTCGTATAAGTTTTATTGAAGAAATCCTTTTATATCGTTGATTCAAATTGATAATTTCTCTAGAAAAACCGGTACTTTAATGATATATTTTGATAAACATACCTTTAAATAAAGAAACCAATTCTAAGAGAATATAATTGACATTGATGAATTAAAATATTGACAATATGACTTCAATATTAACTATATTTTTTATTATTACCCTGAAAATATGTCCTCATTTCCTGCCAATTATTAATAATTAAAAGAATCTCATAACATTCGATGTCAATTAATAACTTATTATGCTGTCAGTCAACCATTTGAATAAATTTAATTTGTGATTTATATAGAATGAAATACTAAAGAAAAATAATTGTAAATATTAATCCTTGGTCTATTATCTTAATTTTGTGGGTTTTTCTAATTATCGAAGTATAATGAAACTAATCTGATAATTATCTGTCAGATTATGAAAGCAATTAAAATAAATACGATTGAAACGGATAAATAATTAATAATCGAAAAGATAATCTTTCTTTTTAAAACGACAACATTCTACAATTACAAGTATGTACAGTAGAGGACATAAGTTAACAAACCCACTACATCCCAATTTAAAAGTTCTCTTTGTACAAATACTAGGTACTACATACAGGCTGTTCTATGGAGAATTACTAGCATCGATAAGCGCTAGCCATAATGACTGCATTCATGGCAAGTCGAGTTCGAATTCGAATCTTTTCCTCGATTGCACCGCATTCGTATTTACGTACATATGTACTAGAGCAAGCGAATGAAATGAACTTATCGCACATTTTGCTAATTACTAACAGCACTCACATAAGATTTATTAATAATTTTGATACGTCAATGGCTTCTGATTGTACCGTCTTATTTTTGTCTTATCGTTTGTTTCTGATTGGTTTGTGCGTAGCTTCTCCAGGGCAACAATGTGGTTGCTTCTACTCTCCATACTTAAGCGTAAATATTAATTTTTTACAACCTTTGTCCTTTCTAATTTTCTTCACTAACATATAAAATAAATATAATACATATCATACATATATCATTATCCTGATTAAAATTCTTCCCATCAGACCAACACGCACAGTCCTGAAAATTATGCCAAACAAA
Organism: Oryctes borbonicus; assembly: GCA_902654985.2. Taxonomy (NCBI): domain Eukaryota; kingdom Metazoa; phylum Arthropoda; class Insecta; order Coleoptera; family Scarabaeidae; genus Oryctes; species Oryctes borbonicus. Next base: position 2,203,377 of record LR736869.1, read on the forward strand.
TTTTTTAGGTCTACACATTAACTTTCGTTATTATAGCTTAATTTTCGAAATATGGTGGTTACAGTCCAAATCATTGCTTCGAAGTATTCAGTTTTAAAACGTTGTACGAAGTCTGTCTTTCTGGTACTTCTCTCACAATTCTTTTTCAATTTCTTCACTCCGATTTCTTTTATTCTTCCATTCGTTTCTTCTTCCTTGTAGTGCCCATGTCAAAACTTCTTTAGGGTAGACCAAATTTAGCCATGCCACCATATTAGTTGTCTTGTTTTTGGTGTCATCAACTATTCTATGTTTGATTCCGATGATTCCTCAAATCCTGTTTCTTCTGGATTTACTCGTCGATCTTCTCCGTTCTCCGTTACCAGTAGCACTTTTCTCATTGCTTTGTTTCAACTGCTATTCTTGGTTGCTATATGCGACGATACTATTGTATATTAGTTGTTCGTCTTGAAAATATGAGGATCCCAGAGTATTGCCTATTCCTTTCTTTTATTGCTTTGTTCAGAGTTCCGTCTTGTGTTATTTTTATCCTAAAGTTTTTGTATTCTCCCCAGTGATTGGTTCTTCTATTATCTTTTAGGAAGATGTCTTGTGCTATCCTCCCAATACACATTCATTCTGTTTTCTTTAAATTTACCTCAAGTCGTAACATACCTGTGGGGTATTATTTGAATGTAAACTTTGCATTGCTTTCAGTTCACCTATGTTTAATATTTGAACATATCTTCAGGATTATAAATAAACCAGTCCAATTATTTTCAGAGTACTGTAAACTCAACAAGAATGTTTACTGAAGTAAGGTACCGGAGCAGTTAGCTAATCTGGTAAGGAGTGCAGTACATGAAGGAATAAAAAGAATCAGAAATAGCGGAGAAATTGAGCATAGACAGGTTGACCGCAGAATAAACGCAAAAATGATTTAAATGCTTTGGTTGCATTACGACGAAGAAATGCTCGACGACGGTTTCGCAAATTGACTGGTAAGTTCGTCCATTTTAGAAGAATATAGGCTTGTCCGGAAATGGTTCGAAAAACACTAAAGAAACAAGGCATTCAATGCACCAACAAGTAAATTTTTAACAATGCAATTTTATTAATCACATTTTATCAACAAAACATCCCACCGCAGAAATATCAAAATTTCCTACTAAAGTGATGAAGTAGTAGGCAATATATCGATGGCTGGTGGGTTTTATTCAAGGTACGATGGATGGATGACGAAATTTGAAGTATTTATCGTATTGAGACTACTGAGGCTTGGCATCCAGAAGGATGATAATTCTAACAAGATAAAGCAATTAGCCACACATCTGCGTATACAAGAATATAGATGCAGAGATAACAGATTGAGACAATTCCTTTTGCAGGCAGCTTCATCGGACCTTAGTCCAATTGAAAATATATGAAGGCTTACGAGAATAGAGATATAAGGAATACCACCTCGCTGAAAAGTTGAACTGATTAATTTCACAAGCTTGGGATACCTTCACTCCCAAATAGGGACAAGAAAACTAAATTGAAGAAAATGGACGTTGTATTAACAAACAGCAGCAATTGTTCGTTGTTAATTCTTATCTATTTTCTTTCAAATATACTACTGTACATACCATACACGGAGAGAAATAAATTGCAAAATTAAATACAAATATATTATAGGTCCAGTATATGTTTTATTAAAAAATAGATGATGAGTGCAACATACATATTAAACATAAATAAAAAGACATATTAAACTTGCACTCTCTTCAATGTTATTTTTCTATGGTTTTGTTGATTTTAGGTTTAGTAAATTAATTTAAGTAGTTTTTATTTTGTTGCTTACCTGTATGTGTCTCTGTGCCATCTATTTCGTGCTGTACCATTTATTATCATTAACTTAAAACAAATATTTTTTCCTTCTGTCATTTGTTTTTCTTTTATATTATTTCTAACATATTTACAAACAAATATAATAAAATTTAATTAGCACTTCAGGCCAACCTACCAAACATTTTCTGGATGCTCCCGTTATTCCGATAGATGTCAAAAGGAAACTCAACAGACATCTACCGTCACGACAATAATGCACCAATACCTTTACTTATAGTATAACTAGGTTTTCCGGTATACAATCCTGTCAATTAGCATGGTTCCATAGTATAGGTAGAAATTTTTTAATTATTTACAACATTTTTCTAAATATTATCTAAAAATCCCCATGTATCATATAGATGAACCCAACTATAGTTACAAACTTTTCTTGTTTATACAAAAAATACTTTAGACACCTATGGAATCATTTATATTAAAAAAAAATCTATTAAACCGAGAACAATGTCCTGCTAGTCATTCTGAAAACATTCTGATAATGATAAATCGCACTTACAATTAATAAAAATAAAAAACCATATATTAGATTCATCGTTACATTGCATACGCAGCATTTACATCCCACACTGCACATTTAAAAATACATACGTTAGGTCTGATAAAACGACCTTGCAGCATCCACGTCATCGTCGAATATAATCGAAATTGTACCTGAATAATCGTCATTGCTGTTGCTCCAAGCAGATCATAAGTCGTGATTAATTACTTTATAATATCGATTATATTTTTATCGCCGATGTTTATATGTCAATTACACTCTAATTACTTGTCTACACTTGTCTAGATAAGTATGATCAAGTGGCACTTCGCCTTCGGCGTAATCTTTTAGAATACGTTGCGATGGCGTTTACTCGTGGATTTCGAGGATTAATCGCGACTTTACACACGATAAACGTTGAGCCGATACGATCGTTATGCGCTTGACATCATCGTAAAAAAAAGCCAGTGGAAGGAATATCTAGAAATAGATGGATCGTCCACTTCAGGTTATGTGAGTTTTTTCGAGTGCGAACATCTTTGCGAATAAAAACCTAAAAATAATGTTATTGATGAAATAAATGAGTTACGAGTAAAGTCCGAACGATCTAAGCTCCTATCGCCGATGAATCATGTTAAGCACACTCTGAAACAGAAGCGTATGCACTCGCCAAGATGGAACTAATCGTTTTATATGGAAAATACGTACAGTATGCAATAAATTCATACTCATGGTAGAAGAGAAAAAAACATCTTAGTCCACGGACATGTTTCTGCTTACTCGGCGTCATCGGCGTGGTTCCGAGAGTCTTTCTCTCCACCTTTTTCCTTTCGAAACGACGAGCCAGGCATTTTTTGAGCTACGTAACACGAAATGGAGTGTTCGAGAAGTGTGCAGATTCTCAAAGCGCTCCAGTACACACCATCTCGTATTAAGCAGTCTAGGAACTGCTCGAGAGGAAAGTGACGGTACCGTCGTAAGTAAGTTTCAGACCCAGCGTATATATATATATATATATATATATATATATATATATATTCATTTTTGATCTAAAAAAATATGATCATGTTTCACATGTGCTACCGAGTGTACACTGCCGTTCAGAGAAGTTCGGTCGGTTGGTAAAAAACATGAAAAGGTTACAGAAACAAACGAAACTAAAAACAAAATGCAATTTTATTGTATGTACAGGTAAAAAAGACAAAAATAAATAAATAAAAACTTATTCTGGCCTAATATAACATACTGAACATTATTTTTTTTTTTCATCGAAAAAACCTCCTTTGCTGTTAATCACCGCTCGAACTATTCTAGGCATTCTTTCGATAAGTTTTGTTAAAACGGATTGTGGAATGTTAATCCATTCATGTTGCAGAATATTCCGTAAATGTTCTCGTGAAGTTGGGCATATTTTTCGGATCGTCCTGTCCAGTTCATCCCACAACAACTCTATAGGGTTCAGATCTGAGCTTTGTGGGGGCCATGTCATTACTTTCAGGGTGTGCTGTTCTTCTTGCTCCTTTAGGTAGTTCTTGCACACTAACGCAGTGTGTTTTGGGTCGTTGTCATGCATGAATGTTAAGTTACGGCCTATTATACGCAATCCTGATGGCACTGCATGATTCTGGAGTATTGCAAAATAATTTTCCTTCCTCATTACACCCTGCACTCTGCATAAATCTCCCGTCCCAGCAAAGGAGAAACATCCCCACACTAACACAGAACTACGCCCTTGCTTCACTGTAGGCACAATGCAGTTCGGGATCACTTTTCGGTTTTAGATCTTCGGACATAAACTCGTCGATTTTGCCCAAAAACCTCAAACTTTGACTCGTCACTCCAAAGCACGTGTTTCCAATCATCTAACGACCAATCTAGATGAGAACGGGCTCACTGTAGCCGTTTTGCTCTGCTGCCCCGACGTAATAAGGGTTTTCGAATGGCAATGCGTCCATGAAGGTCCGCTTGTTGAAGTCGACGTTTTACCGTACTCGCCGAAACTTGTTCTTTACGACTGCGATTGACTTCGGCTGCTATTTGTGGCGTTGTCCACTTTCTATTGCGTTTGCTTAATAATACATTTCTCAAATCTTCAGCTTCTGTTGTTTTCCTAGATGCTCCGGGACGAACACGATTTTCTATAGTTCCAGTTGTCCGATATCGCTTAATGATGTCATTTACTGTTGAACTTCTCATATTTATTTTTTCAGCAATTTGTCGCCCCGAATATCCTTCTTCAAACAACGTAATAACGCGTGAACGTTTTTCTACACTGGTAGGCTTGCCACGTGCCATTTTGAAGTAAATTTTCTTAAAACTTTCGCGCAAAAACGACAGATGCACACCAACACACGTTTAACAGTAAAACGAAGCAAATTTATATCTTTACGCCTGTGATAAATAAACACAAGTGATACCGCGGTATATTTCCTAAATGTATTGTTCGTTAATAATCCCCAAACGAC